>JAQZBX010054084.1:0-18729 GCA_029593785.1 Cabassous unicinctus | reverse complement strand
TCAAGCAATGATACCACATCTGGGACAGCAGATGCAATTGGAGTCACCACCTGGTTAAGTTTACAGTAATCTACTGTCATCCTCCAAGATCCACCTGTTTTCTGCACAGGCCAAATAGAAGAGTTGAATGGGGATGTGGTGGGAATCACCATCCCTGCATACTTTGGAACATTGATGGTGGCAGTAATCTCTGCAATCCCCCCAGGAATCTGGCATTGCTTATGATTTACTATTTTGCTAGGCAGAGGCAGCTCTAGTGGCTTCCACTTGGCCTTTCCTACCATAATAGCTCTCACTCCAGAAGTCAGGGATCTAATGTGGGGATTCTGCCTGTTAACTGAGTATGTCTATTCTAATTATGCATTCTGGAAATAACCACAGAATGGGTCCTGGGACACACTGGACATACTTTGAGACAGACCTGAGCTAAAACTCCATCCATCACCTGACCTCCATAAACCCCTACTCTGACTGGTGGACCACAGTGAAGTTTTGGATCTCCTGGAATTAATGTTACTTCTGAGCTAGTGTCTAATAGTGCCCAAAATGTCTGATCATTTCCTTTTCCCCAATGCACAGTTACTTTGGTAAAAGGCCATAGGTCTCCTTGGGGAAAGGTGGGAGGAAGATTAACAGTATAAATTTTTGGCAGTTTTTAACAGGATCCTTCCCCAAGTGGACTTGGCCTTTTCTTCATTCAAGGGGCTCTGGGTCTGTAAATTGTCTCAAGTCTGGGAATTGATTAAGGGGTCATGATTCTCTGTGTCTGTAATTCAAGTTAGTTTTGTTCACTCGACCTAGAACTCTTCTGCTTATATAGATCCAGAAGAAATTTAGTAGACGGCCCATCTATTTCACTTCCAAGCACCTCATCTATTAGCCAATGCCATAACTCTATGCAACTCAGACTATTTCGAGTTCTGCTTTGAATCTGCCTTTCCTTGCGATAACCATGCCCATCTTGTCTTTGTCGATTTACTGCTGCTACTTGACTTTTACCGGACTGAGAGCCAATCATCCCCATAATGTTTAATGATTATAATTCCATTACAGCCCTCCCTACAGTAATATCTGGACCGCAGAGAAGAGCAGCCACAGAGCTCTTCAGGGAAGATGGAGTTAATCTTACAAATTTATTCCTCACATTCCTGGTTAAAGGTGTGGGCAGGTCTTAAATGGTAAATCCATTCTAGCATTCCAATCTCTCTAAGCCTTTGAATTCCCTCTACTGTATACCAGAGGATATCGGCCATCTCAACCCCAGACATGCTAGGCCTTCTTTTGGTCCATGTTTCAGTCAGCCACCCGAACAAAGAGTTAGAGCCCTTTCTAAACCCTCGAGCTACAGCATTGAATCCAGAATTTCTGCTTAGGGGGCCCATATCAATAAATTCAGTGTGATCCAACTTTATATTCCTTCCACCATTTTCCCATACTTTTAGTATCCATTCTCACACATATTACCCTGATTTGTGTCTATATATGTTGGGAAAATCATGCACTTCTTCAGAGTATAGCATACTTCCTCATGGATCATACTTTGTATTTCACCTTTGGGGGCTCATTGTGATTTTAGTCTAGTAATAGATATTGAAGAGAAGAGGGGTGGTGGGGGTGGGTAAGGAGAAGGATTAGAAATCTTTTGAAAGCTACTGACCTCAGGGCATTCCTTTGCATTTTCTTCTGGTGAGATGGGATTAATCTCTTCAGGCAGGGGTTGGAAGGCAGATTCTTCAAGGCAGGGTGGAGGTTGGGCAGTGCATGCTGGAGTTTGGCTGGTCACTTCCTCAGGGCTGGGAGGAGGTCCGGATTCCCTGGGGCAGGCTGGAGGCTGGGTGATACAAGATTGACAAAGTGTGGTCTCCACAGAGCAGGCCATCACAGGTTTATCTGGTAAAGTCTCAGCAGAATTTAGGGTTCCAATATCTCCACCCATATTATCATCATCCCATATGTCTCCATCCCAATCCTTGGGTTTCCACTCCTTTCAAATCAATGCCTTCACTTTAACCACAGATATCCTGCAGGGTTGAGATTTTAGTTTCCCTTGTAACTCTGCTACTCGTACAATTAGTGTCTGAGTCTGGTTCTCGGATATCTCAAGCCTGTGGCTGCAGGAAACAAGATTTTCTTTCAGGGCACACATAGAAACTTTCACATCATTCATGCGCTGTTTAAGTTGCAAATTTGAAGCCTTTAGCTCATCTCTTTCTTTTATAACTGTGTCCAGCGTGTCTAGGAGGAGCCAGCCAATATCATTATACATTTTGACTCCACAAAACTCTGTTAAGGTGTTGAAAACACTCTCACCCAGATCCTTGCCTCTTATAAGCAAGGAAGTAGGGGAATCCAGTGATGATATTTTGCATATCTTCATTGCCAACTCATGCCATGGGCTGTTAGTGGTCTTTTCACTATTGGAAAAGTAGTCATTAGTACCCTTCAGTCCAAATAGCATAGAGAGCCAATTGCAAAACCCCTAGAACCACCTCAGACATTCCATGTTTAAGATTCTGTTCCTTAAGAACCACTCTTGGTACCAAGCTGTATTAGTGAGGGTTCTCTAGGGAACAGAATCAACAGGAGACATCTGTAAATAGTATGAGATTTTATAAGATTCTCTCACGTGACCATGGGGAGGCACAAGTCCAGGTTCTGCAGGCAGGCTACAAACCAGGGGCTCTGATGAAAGTCCAGTGAAGGTCCTTGATGAGTTTCTGGGAGACTTCGGTTGTCCAAAAACGAGCTAGGAAATTCTCTCTGAATGCTGAAAGTGCTTCCGCTTTTAAGGCATTCAACTGATTGGATAAAACATTGCTGGTGGCAATCTCCATGGTTTATTGTAGATGTTATCAGCCATCTATGCAGTAAACTCACTGATGACTAAAGCCCATAAATGTCTATGTATTACAATTAGCCCAGTGCTTGCTTGACCAAACAACTGAGCACAATTACCTGGTGGAGTTGACACATTAGCCTAACCATCACAAACAGCATATTGTAATATTCTTTCATCAATGTCAATATCAATGCTATGGATCAGTAGTAGGGGGATATGGGATTTTTTTCTTTTGGACTAAGGAAAACTTTCAAAGGCTTCCTGGGGCAATGACTGCACAACTCTGTGATGAAAGTGAGAGCCACTGAGTGTACACTTTGGGTAGATAGTAGAAAGCATGGGATTTTATAACAGAGTGAACCATTGTGGTACAAGATGGACTATGGTTAACAGTATAAATATGAGTGTTCTCTCATGAACTAAAACAAATGTACAATACTAATTCATAGTGTTAATAATAGGGGGTGTATGGAAAAAATATACCAAGTGTATTCCATGGACCATAGTTAATGGTAATAGTCTGATCATGTTCTTTCATAATCTGTAACAATTATTCCACAACAATGTAAGGTATTGGTGTGGGGGGGTGACGTACGGGAATTCCACACATTATGCATGATTGTTTTGTAAGCTCACACCTACTCTAATAAAAAATTTAAAAATTAAGTTGGCCATAAATATGAGGTTTGATTTCTGAGCTCTCACATCAATTCCATTGGTCTCTATGTCTCTCCCTGTGGCCGTAACATCATGTTTTTGTTCACTGTGGTTTGTAATAAGCTTGAAGACTGGGAAGTGTGAGTCCTCCCACTTCATTCTTCTTTTTCAAAATGGCTTTAGCTATTTGAGGCCCCTTAACTATCTGTATAAATTTGATGATTGGCTTTTCCATTTCTGCAAAGAAAGGTGTTGGAATTTTGATTTGGATTGCATTGAATCTATTAATATCTTTGAGTAGTATTGACATCTTAATGACATTTAATCTTGCAGTCCATGCCCATGGAATATCCTTCTATTTATTTAGGACTTTTTAATCTCTTTTACCAATGTTTTGTAGTTTTCTATGTACAAGTCATTTACATCCTTGGTTAGAGTTATTCTTAGATACTTGATTCTTTTAGTTAATATTGTGAATGGAATTTTTTCTTTATTTCTTCTTCCAATTGTTCATTGCTTGTGTATGGAAATACTACTGATTTTGGGCTGTTGATATTGAACCCTGCTTCTTTGCTGAATTCATTTATTAGTTCTAGGAACTTTGTTTTGGATTTTTCACGATTTCCTGTATATAAGATCATATCAACTACAAATAGGGAAAGTTTTACTATTTCGTTTCCTATTTTGTTGATTTTTCTTTCTAATTCTTGCCTAATTTCTCTGGCAAGAACTTCCAGTACAATGTTGGACAACAGTGGTAACAGTAGGAATCCTGGTCTTCTTCCTGATTTGTGAGGGAAAATTTTCAACTTTTCACCATTAAGTAAGTTGTTATCTTTGGGTTTTTCATATACACTCTTTATCATGTTGAGGAAATTTCTTTCTATACCTAGTATTCTTAGTGTTTTTACCAAGAAAGTGTGTTGTGTTTTGCCAAAAGCCTTTTCTGCATCAATCAAGATGATCATATATGTTTTTATTTCCATCATCCTGTTAATGTCGTGATTACAGTAATTGAGTTTCTTGTGTTGAACCAACCTTGCATACCAGGGAGAAATCCCACTTGATTTTAGTGCATAATTCTTTTAATATGCTATTCGATTTGGTTTGCCAGTATTTTGTTGATTATTTTTCATCTATATTCATAAGATACATTTGTCTGTAATTTTCTTGTGGTATATTTATCTGGCATTGGTATGAGAGTTATGCTGGCCTCGTAGAATGAGTTAGGGTGTGTTCCATCCTCTTCAATTTTTTGGAAGAGCTTGGGCAGAATTGGAGTTAAGTCTTCTTGAAATGTTTGGTAGAAGTCCCCTGTGGGAGGTTTTTGATTGAATCAGTAATCTCTTTATTAGTAATTGGTTTGTTATAATCTATATTTATTCTTGAGTCAGTGTAAGTATTTGTGTGTTTCTAAGTATTTGTCCATTTCATTTAGGTTAACTAATTTATTGACATAGAGCTGAACATAGTATCCACTAATAGTCCTTTTTATTTCAGTAGAGTCAGTAGTAATCTCCTCCTTTTAATGTTCCACTTTTCATTTCTGATTTTCTTATTTTTATCCTCTCTCATTATCTTTGTCAGTCTAACTAAAGGGTTGTGGATTTTATTGACCTTTTCAAATAAACAACTTTTGGTTTTGTTGATTCTCTATTTTTTTCTCTTTCATTTATCAATGCTCTAATCTTTGCTATTTCCTTCCTTCTATTTGCTTTGGGATTAGTTTTCTCTTTGTCTATCTTTTCCAGTTTTGTGGTTAGGTCTGTGATTTGAAGTCTTTTTTTTGCTAGTTTCTTTCACTTAGCATAATGGTTTTTTTTGTCTGATATAAACATACATACATTTTTTTCAGCTTCAAAGTAAAACAGTCTTATATATGCAATTTTACTCATATTCATATTTCATATAATATATTTATATTTCACACAATATATTTGGTTCATAGTAGTGCAATCATACAGTATTTGTCCTTTTGTGTCTGCATTGCTTCACTCAACATAATGTCCTCCAGGCTCATCAATGTTGTCATATGCTTCACAACTTCATTTCTTCTTACTGCTGCCTAATTTTTCATCCTGTGTATAAACCACAATTTTTTTATCCATTCTTCAGTTGATGGACACCTGGGTTGTATCCAACTTTTGGCAATCATGAATAGCACTGCTATGAATATCAGTGTGCAGATGTCTATTCATGTCACTGCTCTCAGTTCTTCTGGGTATATACCTAGCAATAGTATTGCCAGGTCCCATGGCAAATCCAAATTCAACTTCCTTAGGAACTGCCAAATAGTCCTCCACAGTGACTGTACCATTCTACATTCCCACCAACAATGAATAAGCATTCCTATCTCTCCACATCCTCTACAACATTTACAGTTTTCCAACTTATTAATAGTAGCCAGTCTAATAGGTATGAAATGATATCTTATTGTAGTTTTGATTTGCATTTCCCTAATCGGTAGTGATGTTGAACATTTTTTCATGTGTTTCTTCATCATTTGTATTTCTTCTTTTGCCCATTTTTTATCTTTTTATTGTTGAGCTGTGTGATCTCTTTAGAAATCACAGATATTAATCCCTTATCAGATGTGTGATTGCCAAATATTGTCTTCCATTAAGTCGGCTGCCTTTTCACCCTTTTGACAAAGTACTTTGAGATGCAAAAGTGTTTAATTTTCAGGAGGTCCCATTTATCTATATATTCTTTTGTTGCTCGTGCTCTGGGTGTAAGGTTTATGAAACTGCCTACTGAAGAATCTGAAAAATGTTTTCCTACATTTTCTTCTAGGAGTTTTATGGTAGTTGTTTTTATATTTAGGTCCTTGATCCATTTTGAGTTAATTTTTGTATAAGATGTGCAAAAGGTCCCCTCTTTTCTTTTGAACATGCATAGGCAGTTCTCCAAGCACCATTTGTTGAATGGACTGTACTGGCCTAGCTGAGTGGGCTTAACAGCCTTGTCAACAATCACTTGACTGTAGATGTAAGGGTCTTTTTCTGAGTTCTCAATTCATTCCATTGGTCAATCTGTCTGTCTTTATTCCAGTACCATGCTATTTTTACTAATATCATGCTATTTTTAGCTAAGTAATACGCTTTTAAGTCAGGTTGTGAGAGTCCTCCAACTTCGTTCTTGTTTTTTTTAAGACATTTTTGGCTAATTGGGGACTTTTACCCTTCCAAATAAATTTGATTATTGGTTTTCCCATTTCTGTAAAAAAGGCTGTTGGGATTTTTATTGGAATTGCATTGAATCTGTAAATCAGTTTTGATATAATTGGCATCTTAATGCTATTTAGTCTTACAATCCATGAACACAGAATGTCCTTCCATTTATTTAAGTCTTCTTTGGTTTCTTTTACCAATGTTTTGTAGTTTTCTGAATACAGGTCTTTTGTGTCTTTGGTTAAGTATATTCCTAAATATTTGAATGTTTTAGTAGCTATTATAAATGGAATTTTCCCCTGATATCCTCTTCAGAATGCACATCAGTAGTGTACAGAAACGCTATTGATTTTTGCAAATTAATCTTGTAGCCCGCCATGTTGCTGAACTTATTTATTAGTTCTTATAGATTTGTTGTGGATTTTTCAGGATTTTCTAGATATAGGATCATGTCATCAGTGAATAGTGAAAAGTTTTACTTCTTCCTTTCCTATTTGGGTGACTTTTATTCTTTATCTAGCCTAATTGCTCTAGCTAGACTCTCTAGCACGATATTGAATAAGAATGGTGACAGTGGGCATCCTTCTCTTGTTCCTGATCTCAGCGGGGAAGCTTTCAGTCTTTCACTCTTGAGTACAATTCTAGCTGTACTCAAGTTATGCCAGTTTTTCATATATGCACTTTACCATATTGAGAAATCTTCCTTCTATTCCTATCTTTTGAGGTGTTTTTTATCAAGAAACGGTGCTGTATTTTGTCAAATGCCTTTTCTGCACCAATCGAGAAAATCATGATTTTTCTTCTTCAATTTATCAATGTGGTTTATTACAATAATTGATTTTCTTGTCTTGAACCACCCTTGCATACCTGGAAAAAAACCCACTTGATCTTGGTGTACAATTCTTTAATGTGCTTTTGGATTTGGATTGCAAGTGTTTTGATGAGGATTTTTGCATCTATAGTCATTAGAAATATTGGTCTGCAATTTTCTTTTTTAGTTGTATCTTTACCTGGTTTTGTTATTAAGGTGATGTTGGCATCATAGAATGAGTTTGGTAGTCTTCTATCATGTTCAATTTTTTGGAAAAGTTTGACCAAGATTGATATTAGGTCATCTTAGAATGATTGGTAGAATTCACCTGTGAAGCCATCTGGTCCTGGGCTTTTCATCTTTGGGAGGTTTTTGATGACTGTTTCAATCTCTCCACTTGTGATTGGTTTGTTGAGGTCTTCTATTTCTTCTAGGGTCAGTGTAGGTGGTTTGTGTGTTTCTAGGGTTTTGTCCACCTCATCTACATTGTCTAATTTTTTGGCATAGGATTGTTCATAGCATCCTCTTATGATCTCTCTTATTTCTTCAGGGTTAGTGGTAATGTCCCCACTCTCATTTCTGATTTTATTTATTTGTGTCCTCTCTCTTTTTTTCTTTGTCTCTCTAGCTAAGTGTTTGTCGATTTTGTTGATGTTCTCAAAGAACCAAATTTTTGCTTTTTAAAAAATTCGTGTTTTTTTCTTCTCAATTTCATTTATTTCTGCTCTGATCTTTTTTATTTCTTGCCTTTCACTTGGTTTGGGAGTAGTTTGCTGTTTTTTCTATTTCCTCCAGGTGTGCATATAGATCTTCAATTTTAGCTCTTTCTTCTTTTTTAATGTAAGCATTGAAGGATATAAATTTCCCTCTCAGCATTGACTTTGATGTGTCCTATAGGTTTTAATATGTGGTATTCTCATTTTCATTTGTCTCAAGATATTTGCTGAATTCCCTTGCAATTTCTTCTTTGACCCACTGATTATTTAAGAGTGTGTTTTTTAATCTTCATATATTTATGGTTTTTCTCATTTTCTATCCATTATTGATTTCCAGCATCATTCTGTTATGATCAGAGAAAGTATTTTGTATAATTTCAATCTTTTTAAATTTGAGACTTGTCTTATGACTCAATATATGGTTGATCTTGTAGAAGGATACATGAGCACTTGAAAAGAATGTATATCCAGCTGTTTTGGGGTGCAATGCTCTATAGATGTCTATTAGGTCTAGTTCATTTATCATATTACTCAAGCTTTTTGTTTCTTTGTTTATCCTCTGTCCAGATAGTCTATCCAATACTGAGATTGGTGTATTACAATCTCCAACTATTATTGTAGAGACATTTATTTCTTCCTTCACTTTGCCAGATTGTGCCTCATGTATTTAGGGGCACTGAGTTTAGGTAGGTAATATTTAGTACAATTATTTCTTCTTGTTGAATTGCCCCATTAATTAATATATCATGACCTCTTTCATCCCTTATAACAGTTTTACATTTAAAATCTATTTTGTAGATATTAGTATTGCTACTCCAGCTCTTGTTTGGTTACTATTTATATGGAATATCTTTTTCTAACCTTTCACTTTTAACCTGTTTGTGTCCTTACATCTGAAGGAAGCTTCTTGTAGACAACAGATAGATGGCTCATATTTTTTTAATCCATTCTATCAGTCTATGTCTTTTGATTGGGGAGTTCAACCCATTAACATTCAATGTTATTACTGTGAAAGCATTACTTACTTCATCCATTTTGTCCTTTGGTTTTCTGTTGTCATATTGTACTATTGCCTGTCTTTTACCCTTTAATTTATTTTTCTCCAAGTCTCTTGCCCTTTATTTTTCCTTTCATGCTTCAGCACTCCCTTTAGTATCTCGTAATTCTGGTCTTTGGTAACATATTCTATCAGTTTTTGTTTGTCTGGGAAGACTTTGAAATCACCCTCATTTTTGAAGGACAGCTTTGCCAGATACACAATTCTTGGCTGACAGTTTTTCTCTTTCAGTACCTTAAACACATCATATCACTTTCTTCTCACCTCCATGGTTTCTAATGAGAGGTCGGCATTTAATCTTATTGAGGTTCCCTTGTATTTGATGCTTTGCTCTTCTCTTGCTGATTTCAGAATCTTCTCTTTATCTCTGATATTTGTCCTTCTGAATAGTAGGTATCTCAGGGTAGGTCTATTCGGATTTATTCTGTTTTGAGTTCATTGTCCTTCTTAGATATTGATATTGATGTCTTTCTTAAGGGTTGGGAAGTTTTCATTCATTACTTCCTCAAATATTCTTTCTGCCCCTTTTCCATTCTCTTCTGCTTCTGGGACACTGATAATGTGTATGTTTTTGCATTTTGCATTGTCATTCAATTCCTTGAGACCCTATTCCATTTTTTTCCATTCTATTCTCTTTCTGTTCTCCTGTCTTTTCCAGTTTGGATATTCTTTCTTTGAAATCACTAATTCTGTCTTTGAGCAATTCAAATCTGCTCTTATGTGCATCTAATATATTTTTAATCTCATTCATCATGTCTTTCATTGCCATGAGGTTTGTTACTTTTCTATGCAGGCTTTCAATTTGTTCTTAATGCTTATCCAGTGTCTTCTTAATATCCTTTATCTCTTTAGTCATATTTTCTTATACTTCTTTAAATTCATTTAGGAGTGTTTTGTGATTATCATTGACTAATTATCTTAAATCCTTTATATCTTCAGGATATTTGGTTTCTTCCTTTGGCTGGGCCATTTCTTTTTGGTTTCTAGTATGGCTTGTAATTTTTTGCTCATATCTAGGCATCTGAATATGTTGGTGAATTTACTCTGGCCAATTTCTCTATCTTGCCTATTTTTTATTTATTTTTTCACAGCTCCTCTTTGATATTTGGTTCAACTTATTTTAAGTCTTTAAAATTTCCCAGCTTAAGTTATCAAAATTGTTCCAGAAATTCACTAATAGGGCACAGATTTTCTTCCTGGAGTTAGTGAACAGACACCCCAAATCAGTTTTTGTCCATGCAATTTCATGACATGCCATCAGATGGTGCTCACTGGCCAACCTTTCCTTGGAGAGGTAATCTCCATTTTCCTTTGTTTTGGACTGGCCAGAGTCGAGTATCAAAGTAGGCTCTGCTGACTGAATTCACTGAAGAAATGCCCCTTGGGTTCCCCTTCCTTTTCCCTTTTAACAACTGACAGGGAGAAAGATGTCTGTTCCCCTCTCAGTCAGCTGCAGTGAGCCAGGTGTTTTACCCTAGCTTAATATCTTGGGGTGGGGAGGGGAGCCCTTTCTGGCCACTGCAGGGGTTTGGTAACTCATGTTTGTTGTTTTGAGTTGTTCATCTCTCTGTTTCTCTCACTCCTGGGTGTTGTGAAGCACTGTCCTGGTCTGCTGACCCCCAAAACAGGTCCCTTGAACAACTTTTGGCTCTTTCTCCTTTGTTTTTCTAAGAGAGTTGAGCCCTGCCTGCTTAATCTAATGCCATCTTCCCACAATCTTTTCTTTTTTTAATGTAAGCATTTAGAGCTATAAATTTTCCTCTTAACACTGCCTTTGCTGCATCTCAAAAGTTTTGATATGTTGTATTTTCATTTTTATTCACCACCCAAAATTTCCTAAGTTTGCTTCTGATTTCCTTTTTAACCCATTGGTAGTTTAAGAGTACATTTAATCTCTACATATCTGTGAAGTTTCCCTTTCACCCTTTGTAGCTGGTTACTAGCTTCATCTTGTTGTGGTCAGAGAATGTACAATGTATGATTTCAATATATTTAATTTGAGACTTGTTTTGTCACCCATCAAGTCTGTCCTGGAGAATGATCCATGTGCACTCAAGAAGAATGTGTATTCTGTTTTTATTGGTTGCAGTGTTCTATATATGTCTATTAAGTCTAGTTGGATTAGTGTGTCATGCAAGTTTTGTACTTCCCTATTGATTTGAGTAGATGTTCTATCCATTATTGAGAGTGGTGTGTTAAGGTCTCCTAATATTAGTGTAGAACCATCTTTTTCTTCCTTCAAATTTGTCAGTGAATGCCTCATATAGTTTGGGGTTCAGCTCTGAGGTGCATATATTTATAATTGTTACATCTTCCTGTTGAATTGTCCCCTTTATCAGTATGCAATAACCATCTTTGTCCCTTGCAACTGTTTTTGACTTAAAGTCTATTTTATCCAATATTTATATAGCCACCGCAGCTCTCTTTTGTCTACTACTTGCACAGTATACTTTTTCTATCCTTTCACCCTTTTCATTATTATTATTTCTATCATGCCAAATAATATTAGTATGCTGAATAATGATTTTTCCCTCCGTATTTTAAAATAATGGCTATGCTAAGATTGTATAAAGATTATCTATATGATACAGTTTGAAGTTATGCAACTGTCTTGATGCAGCTGTGTGTATGGTGTCCCATTTAAATTAGATGAAGACTGCCTGCAAAGCAGGGCTGAAATGTTTGAAATTGGCCTGCCACATAGTTATGTTATATGAAACCATAACTACAAATTCTGTGGGAAGTACCTGCTTGTATTGCTTCCTGTGTTATAGTCCACACCAATTTAAAGTGAGGCAGTGATCAATGTTCAGATTGTCTCTGGGCAGTGTTGGGTCAGAACCAGGCCACAGAGAAGTAGCTGGGCCATGCTAGCTTGGGGATAGCTTAAAGGCTACTGTTGAACAAAAGAGCAGTTACCGTCACTGAGAGCTAAGTAAATACGTTCATATAGGATGAGGGGGGGCTTTAGAAAACTCTTTTCTCCTTTCTCTCTTTTAGATATTTTTGAAATATGAAAAAATAACAGTAACAACAATAGAAAAGCTCCATGCATGAAAAAAGAAGTCACTTGACCATGACACCCATAGCAAGCCTGGTTTGCTTGTGGAGTTAAAGGTTCCCTTTGTAAATTTACCTCCTTTAGGATTGTGGTAGCTTCAGACTCAGACAAGAGCTCTGTGAAATGTAAGGTGAAGTCATTTTAGAGCAGTGCATTAAGTCACACTTTAAAATGTGTATTTCAACTTCAGTTAATACTCTTCAACGTGGAAAGACCAGTGACAAAGACTTATCAGTAGCAACTCTATACTCATTTGAGTTTTGCAAAAAATGAATTCACCAAAATATCAAAAGGTTGGAGTTGATCAATTAAAAGTGAGAAGCCATACAGACACCTTTATTTAGTGCACTCTTCAAAAAACAGATCCTTTATATGCATCAAATATTTTTAAATAAATTTCAATTAACTTCTGATCATGTTTTTAAGAACACAATGGAACAGAATCAAATTCTGAATGAAAGAGTATATCATCTTTGTTTAGAGAATAATTTCCACTAAAATGACTTGAAATTTATTTTGCAAATCAAGCTCATTATAATGTTAGACCTCTGCCTACAAAAGTATTGGATGAATATTCCTTCCTTATTTAATGGAAACAATTTTCCTAACAGCATCTCTCCCCATGTTCCATAATTATTAATCAAAATGTACAAATGTCCAACATTGCTGGCAATAAGGCTCAAAAAGGATAGAAATAAGCTTACACATCATACATGTGGGCAAACACATATTTTTCAAATGCCTTTGTGGAACTGACACAGAAAACTTCGTGGGCCTGTTTTACCAAAGGTAAGGAGGAAAGCTAATTAAGATCTTAGACACCTTTTTAGGGAGTATTATAAGGTACAAGAAGCTTTTAATTGGGTTTTGCTTCACTTTTTAAAATAATCATTTCCTCTTCCATGTGCAGGCAACTATTTCTTCAGTTTCTTTTAAAATGATGCTCATTTGATCCTAGTTATAATGGCACATGGCAAGTAGTCTTTATGTGCCAAATAAAATAAAGAAGTTGGGAGAAATTGTCAGGCTTTAAAAAATAAACTCTTCTAATTTTGCAGTAATGATTTATGTTAAACACCATTATGAATGGCTGTATTGCTAATTGTTAACAACATCCTGTGGGACTTTTACCTTGTCTGCTGATTTGAACATTTTCAATTATAAATCAATTAATGTCCCCATCCCTCTGTGCCACCCCTTGCCCGACTTCAGTTGCAGGATAAATATCTTCCCTTATATGGTGCTGATGGAACTTTGCAAGTTTGAGTTAATTTCAGTACATCCAGTACTACGCAGCTAACTCCTGTCTTTTTCCAATACCCAGAAGAATACCGTGCGTAGGCATAATCACTCTGTAGCCCACTCAGTAACATGAGTAATGATCTTTAAGTGAGCCATATCAAGACTGTAAGGGATTTGGATCATTTATATAGAAAAATTAGAACAAATGTGCATTTCTCTAAAAAATGTCACTCTGATTTTCTGCTTAGTGGGATTATACAATCCATTAATGCAAAATGCCTTTCAGAGGGCTAGAAAATATTGCTGTTGTTTTCACCAAGTCAGGGAGGTTGCATGCTTGTGTGCTTATGTTTGTGAGTGTTTGTGTACATGTGTGTGTATATATATATATATATACATATGTCCAGAGATTAGAATGGTAGAGAAGTGACTTTCTTTTAGACTCATGAATAATGAATACTGGACAGAAGAGCACATATGATGTTTTTCTACTGTTTCTCTCAGTGCCACAATATATTTCTGAGATGACTATTCCTAGTCCCAACTAGCTTCGGATGCTCTGCCAATTTGGCATTGAAACCTTTCAGAGTGAAGGATATTTGTCCTTCATTGATCGATACCATTGCCTCTTTCACAAAGGGAAGGAGATTTTTTTTCTTTTTACAAGCAGTCATTACAGAATAAAGAATCTCAAATCCCAAAGTAAAAACCCAGTAACAGAGGTAGAAGATCTCATGTAGAAGAGGGAGACAGACAGACAGAGATGCAAAGAGACAGAGAAAAAAAGAAGAGAGAGAAGCAATTAGTTATGAATTTTCTAATTGAGCTTATATCTCAAAGATTTAAATCTTTCTAGCTAGAGGCTAGATAGGGTAGGTTACATTCTGGGGAAGGAACCCAGGGTGGGTTTTGGGGGTCCTGTTACAGAGGCCCTACTATATCAATGAGCTGGAGAAAATTGCCAGACCCCATCCCTGTTTGTGGCTGATTGCTACCACTGCTATTTCATATTCCCTACATCCACTATCTTGTTTTTTTCCTCATAATAACCTTAGGAAGTGAGCAGGGACAATGACAGTGTCCCCATTTTATAGATGACAAACTGAGGCCTAGGTAGGTGACTCAAGGTCCATAGCTAGTTTGTGGCCATATCAGGACTGCTTTTATTTTCAGTTCTTCTGGTGGTTATGTCTATAACACAAAATAACTTGTGTGTATCTCTGTTTTATGTTTATTAATTTTTTACTGAGAAGGATGAGGAATTTAGCTCACCTCCATTACCCTGCCCCTTCCCTTTGATTCTTTTTCTTTATCAGTGTGTAGTAAGCAATGACTCTGTGACCTTGAGGATTTCACTTCTCTTCATTGAGTTCCTGTTTTCTCATCTGTAAAGTGAGGGAGTTGGAGTAAATTCTCTCCAAGTTTCCTTTCAGTCCTGACCTTCTATGATTAATTAGGAGTCAAGGAACACAGACTCTTAGTCATTTATTCTAGTTTCTTTAGTTGCATAGTTATTGCAATGGAAATATTACTGCTGTCTGAATATGAATCAGGGAAGAGTTAATACTTAAACTTGGATCTTATAGGAGCAACTGTGATTTGTATGAGGAAGAATTTTAAGGTTTCTTTGTCTAATGACCCGAATCAGCACACGCGATCCAGAAAACGACTGTTCATGCTACATTATGGCTGGACTTCTCCATCACCAGTGATGCTAAAAGATCACGATAATCCCTGAAGGAGAAATGGAAGCACATTTGTCCCTTTGATCCATAATTGGCTTGATAATGAGTTCCAGAGACCATGCACATCAAGTTGCTCTCCACTGGTAATAAATGCTGCATGTGTTATCTTATCAGGCCGTGATTAGGCCGATGTGCCTTTTTTGCCCAGTACTGTTTTAGTCATTTCACTTTCGAACATCATTTTTAGGGGTGATTCAGACAGATTGCAATGTGTCAATTGCAATGTTTGTTTCCTTTTCAGAAGCTGGATTGGGAAGCTAGTGCATTTGTTAGCAATTTGTATGCTTGATAAAAATCTCTCTAATAGCCACATCACATGGGCAGCGTAGTAGAGTGGAAAAGCACAGGTTTGGAGTCAAACAGTCCTGAATTGAAATCCCAGCTCTGCTACTTACAAACTATGTGACTTTTCAGCAAGCTACTCAACTTCCCAGTTATCTCAAGTGTAAAATCAATATGATCATGCCTACTTTTGAGGTTTGTTGCAATTTACCCAAAGCACCTAGCATAGTACCTGCTAAAAATAGTGCTTAATGGGGATATTTTACCAAAGAAGATTAAATATCATCAACATGATAGGATTTCTATTTATACATGTGTTTCAAAAGCTGTAATATGGAAAGATCAGGGCTTCTCTTAGTCTTCTCTGTTTCTGCCCTAGTTCCTAGCACAGTATCTGGAATATAATTGGCATCCAAAAATTATTAATTAAATGAATGAATGAATAAGCAACAGAAGTTTAAAAAAGATGGCTCACGTATTTTCCCTATTTATACTGATCAACAAACTGAAACTCCAAGGGGTTGAGACTCACAAAACTACTAAGTAAGTTGCCAAAGCCAAGATGCACACCCACATCTTCTCACTTCAAGGCAAGTGCTTTGCTTTTTATCAGTATCTGACTTGATCCTCTATAACAGTTCTGTTCACCTCAATTTAGGAGCATCTGTGAGTTTCTAAAGTCTTGTCAAACACTCCTTTGCTCTGTTGGATCCTTTTCTCAGTATGATAATCTTATTATTTGTTCATTCACTCAACAAATTTTGAGTAGAAGAGCAGGGATTTTGAAGAAAAACATGGATTTGAATGGGCTTTGTGAGATCACAGCCTCTGCTCAGAGCATTTATTCTGTATCTTCCATGGGTGTCTATAGATGCTTCTAGAACAGCAGACTGTATCACCCACAAAACTGAGGCATCTGTCTTCTATTCTTTGGTAAGCTCACTCTCACCAAAAGAAGAAAAATAGCATCCATATTCCCTTTTCAGCTTGCTTGCCCAAAACCCATGTTCTTGATTGACCAAGCCCAGTCTCTTAATTATTTATACAGTATCACCAGTGAGTGATTCTCACAAGAGTAAGGATGGGGGGGCCCTTTTGTTGTACACAGGCTGAAGGCCCACTTTGGACTGCACATTTGGCTTATTTTTACTAGTCATTCTCTGTTTTCTCCTCCTTAGTATGGAAAACAAGCAGGTTTCACCCACCTACCTCAACTGTGTTGTCACAGGCAAATCTGGAGTAAGGAGCTTATGCTACTTCCCATGACCATTTGGTGAGTCATCAACAGGACCTAGATTAGAACTCAGAGTTCCTGAGGGCTGATCTAGCACTCAGTATAGTACTGGGAGTGATGACAACTGGGAAGAAAATGATTCATTTGAATTATTTTGGCATTGGACTTCTAGACCCTGGAGATAAAGGAATCTGTTAAAAGAACTAGACTTGAGATTTAAAATGTGTAGTTACTTTCTGTGTTGAATTTAGAAATACATTATTTGGTTTCAATATCCCCTAAAACCCAACACTTCTGAAAGTTTGACTTTATCCAGTTGTTGGGAACCATTTTTAGCCAGTTGTGTTAATTACTGTCAAAAGAGATTTTGTTACAGTTTCTTTTCATATTTCAAGAGACTTACAGTCCTGAGAAACTTAGAGACCCCTGCCACACACATATACACCATGCTCATACCTTTTATACTCTGGAGCCCCTGCTCTGTCTCTCTTGGGAACAGGGTAAATTTTGGTCAGTACAGTCATGGGGCAGGTTTATTAGGTCATAATTTATCAATATGAAAAGGAGATATGGTGCTCTCTGTGACACTTGATTGGAGACTAAGTAGTTACCTTGATTCTCATGTCTGTAAAAAAACCTTTCAAGATTCTTGGGTGAATTTCAATGAGCCCTAATAGCTGAATGCCACCCCTAGTTAAAAGAAAACAATGAATTTCCATCTTGGAGAGCTCTGTCACATTCTCTAATGTAGCAGCAACAGTCCCCCAAGTGCAGGGGCAATGACTGGCGAAGGAGAATGGTCCATTGATGGGCCCTTGATATTGATGACTATATTTGTGAGCCTTTGCTCTTGAAATTAAAATTTAGCCTAGTGTTGTGGGGTCCCTAAGAGTTGTCTCCTGAGAGCCTCATTGTTCCTCAAATGTGGCCTCCCTCTAAGCCAAACTCAGAATATAAATATATTACCTTCCCCCCAGAGTGGGACATGACTCCCAGGGAAGAGCCTCCCTGGCACTGTGGGATTACTACCGAGCACCAACTAGCAATGCAACTGGAAAAAACACCTCAAATAAAAGGGGGAAAAGGTAAAGACAAATGAGTTGGGAGGTCATCCCAGAGGTAATGCTTATACACATCTCAGCAGGATCTCATAGACTGCCAAAGTGGGTACTACCTCAAATAGTGGGGCTCCTGAAGGCTCTGGTGACACCCAGGTCCTATGGTCAGGGCAGATAGCTCTGGAGTTTGGTGTCTTGCCAGTGGGCCCTATTTTGGAGTTTGTGCTCTTGAGAGCGACAGAATTAGACTCAGTTAAGGCTTCCCTACACATGGATCATCTGTCCCTTCTATTTAAACTTATACTTGGTGTTGGAGTTGGTAGGTGTATGTCCAAGGGACTGGAATCTCTGGGCTGTCCATGTGCCAGCTGGACCCTAAGCCTCGGTGGAGTAGCAGCACCTTCTCTCTAGATCGTTGGACTCACCCAGGACAACTAACAAGGAGGTGGGGATTGACAACCACAATACCAAGGAAACAAGAGAGCTTACAATTGCAAGCAAGAGAGTCCCATCCATCGGCTGTATGTGATTGAAGCCCCCTCTCAATTAGAGGTGGAGTGGACATCACCATCTCAGAATCCTCAGGACTGGGGAATGAACTATGGACTGGAGTGGACTTACTGGTATTCTACAATAGACTTGTTGTGATTCTTGCAATGGAAGAAATTACAGCATTGATGTGGAGGCAGTGGTCACTGGAGGCTCTGGGAGCAGGGGTAGGGAAAGACAGGAGTAAAGCAGGGGCTTTTTCAGGACTTGGGAATTGTCCTGAATGGCATTGCAATGACAAATATATGCCATTATATATCTCCCCATGGCCTGCAGAATTGTGTGGGAGAGAGTGTAAACTACAATGT
>JAQZBX010054083.1:0-18734 GCA_029593785.1 Cabassous unicinctus | reverse complement strand
ATATATATATATATATATATGGGTTTTTTTTGAAGATTTTTCCTGTAATGTATATGGAAATAGAGAATTTGAGGGAGCAAAAATATCCATATTGTTGAAAATCTGCTAGAATATTTAAGAAGGACAGAGGAAGATTTTTGGTATATTATTGATACCAAGTTACATACATTCAGTTCTAAAGCTTCTTCGTTATTTCTTGAAAAATGTTATTTTTTTCTGACTACAGACTCCTAGGGTTTTTCCAGATTTTTTAAAACTTTGAATTCTAAATATTCCAGGAAAACTTCTTAGACATACTCAATGCTTATCTATCCTAAAGTGTTCTTCAGTGACAATGGTTTATAATGGTCCTCATTCCAGTAGCATTTCAACTTTAACACAAGGATTCTAAAGAGAAAAATTAGGTTAAAGGAATCATTCTGTGGAAATTCTATATGGGCAATCAGGTTCTTTCGGCATCCACCAAATACGTTTAATGGCTGTTTCTGCTCAGATATATACATATATCTAAAATATATACAATTAAAGCTTAATGTATTAGAAATGTATATGGTGTAAAAAAAGTATAATTATATAAACAGCAAAGTAGTCATACTGTCTTCAGAGGGATTATGTTTGCTTTTAAATCATAATTTGCTTTGCAATCTATCATCACATTTAAGGTCAGTAGCACTATATAGACAACTAGGCCAGTAACTTCTTATATATTACAATATTCACTAAAGCAACCAGAGACTATTAGTAAGACATATCAAGTTAATAACTAGTAGTGCAACTGATATTAGTAAGTGTGGAAAAGCTGATGAGACAATCTCTGAATATGCAAAAGATATTGTGGTAAAAATTTTTAAAGTCTTTGACTATGGCTACATATAAAATGATCTTTTAGTGCATAGTATCAACAGACTATCATTTATTGCTTAAAATTTTGAAACTATAACATTTCTTCTCTGAAGAAATTTTGAATGAGATTTGGAAAGATTATTTTCCCAACAAGCATGATTGGGCTGTGAAAGGCCACAGATAAGATTTTCTGGAAGGGATACTTTTATAGTCTCTTGACATTGCCTGTGGCCAGGGCGTCACTTCGCAATCATACCATTCTGTTCTAGAAAAATTACTTATCTCTATAGTCCCTAAAGCATATCATTTTATTTATTTTTATTTTATTGCTTAAAATAACTCTAAGAGGCATATACATTTTATTATATTTCCTTCAAGCACCTCTACTGTAAAACAAACCAAAACAAAACCCTGATGAATTAACAAGGATTTAACTCATGGCCCAGAGAATTTAGGTTTTCTACTATTTTATCTTTTATACCGTCTATACTATCTTTTAAACACAATTTCCAAACTTTGTTTCACAATCTTTGGGTGGGCTACAGGCTCTCATAACAGTTCAAGAAAAAGTCCAAAAAATGCAAGTCATTTTTAGCTTTCATGGGAAAGGTATAGTCATGTCATGGTTACTTTTTGAAAGGCTCCTTACCAGTATCCTAGAAGTTAGTAAGAGTTATTAAACATTAATATTCAGAAATCAAAATCTCCATGGTTACTGAAATTTACTTTAGATTCCTTTTTTTTTTTTTTTTGCTATGATGTCTGACTATTACACAACACTTGGTAATTTTAGCTGCACATGTCTATACACAAAACAGACCACAATCAGGATGGGTTAGGCCATTGGTTGCATCGAGTTAGACATAGTTTATAATCTTGATTTTAGTAGTAAAGAAATTTATTAGAAATATTTTAAATTGCTCATAGAATCACCAGGAAGCACAGAGAACCAGGCTTAAAAAAGAACAGAGTAAAATTGTCTCAGCTTAAAGGGAACAGGAAATATTTGACCATTTGAGCAGTGTTGCCACTGAAATAATCACCTCCAGTTAGTGTTTTGTGTTTTTATGTCGCTCTAGGATAGGCTTCAAATTTCAAACCAATAGCTCTTCTCCCATTCTTAGTAAAGGGTTCTGATTTTCTTCCTAAAAACTTTTCACCTGGAATAAACCCAACATTCCCCAGCCTCCCCTGCACTGAGTGTAACCTTGTGACTATGTTCTGGCTAATTAGATATTGGTGCAAGTACTAAAAAGAAAATGTTGGAAAATTTCTTACAGGCTAACTTCTTCTTGGCTACCCAGTATGTACTTTTGGACCCTCTGCCTATTTTCTGCATTACTATGGGGAACGCAGAAGTAATGCATGGAACTCTATCCCCCATCCTGAATCATCCTTAAGAATAGAAGCCATCTGCTGCAAGAAACTGAGAAGATAAAAGAACTCTAGTTTCTGGATTTTATGGGACAAAAAAAGATAAATCTTTTTGTGTTTAAGCTTTCCTTGACTTTTATGAAATATATTCTAATCTATACAGATACCCTTGTCAAGATTCAAAATTCCAAGAGAAAAAGTCCAACTGTTATAGATTTTGTTAACTGCCTATTGTTCACCTGGCATGTAATAAGGCTCCTTCATTTATAGTCTCACCTAGACTGAACATAGTCAAGAAGTGATAATACTCCAAATGAAGCTGACCAAGTTGGTGTACTCTTAGCATAATAAGGGAATGGATGCTTTATGGACCAAAATAATTAACATCCATTATATATATATAAATTTTTTCTTTCTTTCTTTTCCAATTAAACAAATTAAAGGGTGGCATTTCATTGTTATCACCATGTTACTTTTAAATGGAAGAAAGAGGATGGAAAAGCCTTGGGATATTTTGGTTTCCTAAGTAGTGTATAGTCAAAGAAGTTTGACAGCAAGGAGTAGTATAAAAGGTACAACATATGTGTGACTATCTAAAATCCAGTGGAGTTGGTTTTACATGCCTGTAAAAATACTGACTATTCAGATACAAGATAAAATACTTATCTAAGTAACTCTGACCTTAGACACCACCATCTCTAGAAATTGTTTAATAAAAATTAGAGTTGTTTTGAGGATTGAGTGATATATTTGCAAGTAAGAGAATATGCTTTTGGAAGTTTATGCTCCAAAGAGCCTTTCATTATATATTAGGTAATTCACAGGAACTCCAGGAGACGTATTAAGCTTGAAGGCTCCATATACAGAAATATCATCAAATACATATGAACTCCTCCAAGATATTTGGCTGGCAGTGCTAGGGAGAAAAGAGTTTCAATTTGCACCATTGACTCTGGGCCCAGGTTGATTCTGCTACAAACTGGCATTGCCCGCTCCAGAAAAAGAATGTATCTCCACCATACTTTCCCACATTCACAAGGAGAATTCTTGAGCGCCTCTTCTTATTATTCAGTTCTGCACGTATCCATTGAACATGTGCATCTAATTTTGGTAAAATTTAAGCCACATTTCCATGTTTTAGCTGTAAGGAAATCTGGCTGAATAAGTTTAAGTTTCTTCACTTGAGGAAGCAGAACACAAAATGTGGCAAATTAAAGGTGCTGAGATTCTGAAATATCTGAATAGTGTTTACAAATTTTTACTACTTGGCTGCAAATTGAAAACATCTGCCTTTCTTTTGCACTTAAACTTCCAATCAATAATAGCCACAAAAATAACTACAAAAACAGGAAAATGAAATCAAGGCTAAAAACACAACAGATGTTTATCTACAAACTAAATTGTCCCATTAATGCCACCTGTGAATGTTTGAAGCTGTTTGTAGCCCAGAAAAACATATTCTTAAATTGAATCCATGGGAGTGAATCCATTATAAGTAGGACTTTCAGTTAAGGTGTGAACCACCTCATTCAGGATGGGTGTAATCCTATTACTGGAGGCCTTTATAAAAGAATGAATACAAAGAGAAAGAGAGAAAGCCACAGAAGGAGCAGCCAGGAGATGAACATCAGCGGATCCCAGAGATGCCACCATGTGCCTTG
Source organism: Cabassous unicinctus (assembly GCA_029593785.1). NCBI lineage: Eukaryota > Metazoa > Chordata > Mammalia > Cingulata > Chlamyphoridae > Cabassous > Cabassous unicinctus. The sequence continues at coordinate 14,856 of JAQZBX010054083.1, read as the reverse complement.
ACATGTGACAAACTTAAGGACCAAGGACCATGGCAGCCAGGTCCAGAAGCCACAGTCTTTGGGGAACAAGCATCACCTTGATGATGCCTTGATTTGGACTTTTTCCCAGCCTCAAACAGTAACTAATAAATTCCTAATGTTTAAACCAGACCATTTTATCATATTTGTTTAACTAGCCTAGGAAACTAAAACACCACCTTTAAAATCTTTCCTTCCTCCCTACTGGCAGGCAAATGGCAGCAACTGATAAAAACGTTGGGAATCCTGCATTGGAGTGGGGAATCTACCCCATCATCCCTGACTAATTGCCCTGGACTGCTATGTGTGAGAGAAATAAACTTTGACCTCTTTAAAGGCCATTATAGTTTGGGTTCATTGAATTACAGCAGCATAGACCATATCCTAACAAATGGTAGTTTGTTGTCTCTTTAACAAGAATATTAAAATGCGCAGCATTTAGTTAGTCTTTAAGGCAACTTGTAGTGAAGAAGCAAATATCACAAGCTGAAAAGACAGCAAATAAAAAAGGACCAAAAAAACAAAAAAAAGTTTTGAACAATGCTCTAAAGGGATCTTTGGGTATGGATACTTTCACATAACTGACGGAAAACAAAAAAAGTAAGAGCCTACTAAATTATGAAAAAAGGGAATTGCCAATAAAACCACAAGCATGAGCAACAGAAGCCAGAGATGGTGTAATTAGTGACGTTAGACACGGTTCTGCAGACCTGCAGTACAGGGAAGTGGCCTGTAAATGCTTTGAAGCTCCTGGAAAAGCATACTTCCTTACACTCTCTTTAAATGTGGTCATGAAGAATAATGTCTAAGAAAGAATTAAATGGAAGGTAAATCAGGGACCAAAAATGACAAAATGCCCAAGAAATTTATTACAGGGCAGCCCTCTGAGCAGCCCAAGGGTTGTCACATCCCTGTCTATCAGTTCTACCTTAGACCTGGTCATGAGAGAGAATGGCCTTGAGACCCAAGGTTCAGAAGTCCACCTATCTCACACCCATAAAAAAAAGTACTGAAGAATACACAGTTACCTGTATAAATCAGTGTTCTGCACTCAGCAAACCTTAACTGTGCCCAAATACCTTGAAGTCTTGTGGATGGTGCTGCTGCCAGAGAAGGACATTGGCTCCAAGGTGAGGCAGGAAGTGAAGGGTGGAAGCACAAAAGTAGGGAGAAAAACAAATTAAGAATCTTGCCATATCCTTTCAGATAGTACTAATACAGTAGAGTCCTCCACAACAGCGTTTCATTTATGAGTAGGGCCTGCTGTTCAATTTATTGCTTCTTTGTGGATTCTACTTCACATTTCTAGAAATACTTACGAATTAGGGCAGTGTTCTCAACAGTTTCGCATGGTATCTATGGGGCATTTTTCTGTTTTAAGCAGTTCATGTTAATTTAACACATATAAAATTTTATTTATATTTAATACATATATATGTCTATATGTACAAAATGATACTTTTTTTCATTAACAACTTGATGGACAACAGAAACATACAGTACATATCTTACTTTTGCTATTTAGAGGCACGGTCTCAAATGTGCTAATAGAAGTGACTTTGGAATAATTCAAAGAATAAATATTTTATTTTCTGGATCTGCCCCAGATGGAACATCTTGATGATATTCTATCATATTTGATGTTGTCAATCAAGAACAAGTGCTAGGAATGCCAAATGAATGTTATTAAAATGATTAGATTTAATTTAGGCAATTTGAAAATTTACATAAGATGCCAGAGAAGAGGTAACCAAAATAACAAAGCACTTTCATATAAAGAAAAAATTGTCAATGGCACATATAAAAATGAATTTGAATATGCTCTTCACAGTTATATAGCATGAAGTGTTGTCTATTATGAATATTACCAGAAAAAGCCCACAGAATAGGTCTATGTTTGACTATTCCACTTTAAAATCTTATCTGAAAATTTGGAAAAATATGTAACTAAATACAATGAAAGTACATGTGAAATATGCAACAAAAGTTACAGTCTAATAAAATACACTGAATTTATAAAATGAGAACATGAAAATGTGTATACAAAAGGATTCATATACGAATAAACTCCAAATTAAGTTCTATAAGGACTATTTGTAGGGTCATTATAGTTCAAGTTGTGGTATTTTTTGAAGAGGGTATTGAACAAATTAAGCAATATATCATTATTTCCATTAAAAATGTCCCAGCTATGAACATTTTGCAAGAAAGAGAATATAAGAAATATTGAGTGGTTCTGAATGGACATTTAAGAAGTGGTAAAAAATGATATAAGTGGCATTTTGTATGATACACTCAAAATATTTTAGTAAAATATTCTGCAATCATAGAAAATGTAAACATCATATGGAAAATTTATGGTTCATTTCTGAATCTAAATACTGCTCTACAATTTTATTAATAATCACAGTTGCTACTATCTCAACAGAGGGTTTTTTTCCTCCAAATTTATTTTAATATAAAAACTACAAACTCTAATAATTTAAGAATAGTTGTTATATTTGTTTCCTAAGGCTGTCGTAGCAAGTTAACACAAACTAAATGGGCTAAATAAACAGAAATGTATTTTCTCACACTTCTGGGGCCTAAGCATCTCTTCAATGGCTCTAGTGAATAATCCTACCTTGCCTCTTCCAAGCTTCTGGTGTTGACAGCTGCATTACTCCAATCTCTGCCTCTGCCTTCACATGGCCTTGCCCCCCTGTTTCTCTGTCTCTGTGTCTCTTCTCTTCTTATAAGGACACCCATCATATGGGATTAAAGGCCCCCTCTATGCCAGTATAACTTAATCAATTACACCTACAATAACCCTCTTTGCAAATAAGGTTAAATTCTTTATTACTGGGAGTCAGGACTTCTACATATCTTTTATGGGTGACACAATTCATATTGTATTGCTTAATAAAGTCTACTTTCAAAAGGACACAATTTATGATATTTGATTGCTCAGCCAAACATTAATGGCCAATTAAGAAACACCCAAACAAGTGCAATAATAGTTACAATTTGATATTTATCAAAAGGTTAAGTACATATCTAATATTTAGCTGACTTTCAATCTGATAAAGGCAATAGATATGCATTTTGTTGTAAGGAAGGTATATTATTGCCATATATACATATAACTTTTAAATAATTAGATATATTGCATGTGGTCCTCCTTTTGTACTCCTGTCCCAGATCCCATAGATGTTAGGGTGTGCTTACACCATTTCAGGTAGTCTGAGTTTCCAGATCACTAATATGTATTCCATACAATGGGTTGGCTTAACAACAGGAATTTGTTTGGTTTTAAAGGCTAGAAGATTTACTTCCTTCTTGATCACTTTCCCATCTTGTGGCTATGTTGTGACCTTTTCCTCCAGGTACTGGCTGGCTTCTAGCACTTCTCTGCAGCTTTCTCTTTAGAAGTTCTCCTGTAGTAGGATTAAGAGCCATCCTGATTCAGTTGGCCACACTTTAAGTAAAAATAACATCTTCAAAAGGTCCTTCACACCCACAAAAATGAATTAAGATTAAGAATATGCTTTGTGTGGGGCACATAATTCAATGTGCCAGCGATAGTATTCAAAATTCTTGGCCAGAAGCATTTTATAACTACTATGAATGCCTGACTGCTGTTTCCTCTTTTTCCAGTTTATGAATGAGAGTATTTATTGCAGCTATCCAGTTCCTATCCTTTTTTGAATACTGAGTAGGAAGAGAAGCACAAAGAATTTATTAAGTTATTTAGCTAGATTTCAAGAAGCCACATCTGAATGCAAGGGTGACGATGAGCCCTTGAACATACAGCCCAGTCTTCCAACTGGGTGCAATCACTGAATGAGACATTGGATTGTCTGCCATAGCACAGGGAAGGGGTGTGCATGCTCAAGGTTGGGGACATGTGGACAGTGGTGGAAAGTAATAATGGATCTCATTAATCATTCTCCATTTCTTCCTTTTGTAGTAGAATCTCTGAGGTTTCATCATGCCAATGAGTGCCCAGCTAGATTCTGCATTACCTAGGCTCTTTCTATTAGACCCCTGGCTAAAAATGAGCTAGTGGTAAGTGAGTAGTGGACATCAAAGTCTAGACTAGTGCCCTAGATCAGGGGTTCTCAACAAGGGATCTGTGAGCTTGAGCTGAAATTAAAAAACAAACAAACATTATTCTTGTGGGAATGTGTTGGTGTGGGTGTGATATATTTATTAAATAAAACAGAGTATAGTGTGGACTTAGTAAGGGGTCCATGGTTTTCACCTGACTGGTAAAGGGGTCCATGGAACAAAAAAGTTTAAGAACCCCTGTCCTAGTCTCTCTCTTTCTCCCCACTATTTAGTTGAGTGATTTGCTGGGATATGGTGATGTCTGGGAAAACCACAAAATCCTTGTGTTGAACATTACATAACTGCCCTGCCAGCTTGGACATCTTACTTTCTAGATCAGAAGTCAACAAATCACTGCTCATGACCATAATCTAGCCTGCTGTGTGTTTTTGAAATTGGAGTGTTACTGGAATACAGCTATGTTCATTCATTTATTTACTGTCTACTGTTAATTTCACACTACAGCAGAGTTGAGTTATAAAATTACTGTATGGCTTTTCACAGAAAATCTTTGCTGGCTTCTACTCTTATTGTTTTCTTTATTATAAAATTTGTGGGTTTACAGAACATTCATGCATAAAATACAGGATTCCCAAATCTTACTCTATTATTAACACCTTGCATGAACCTGCAAATACATTGCAACAGCCTCATGTTTCTCAGTGTTTCTCAGCAGCCATATTAGGGAAAGGGGGACTCACTTGCAGGCCCTGAAGGCTTGCAAAACCTGAGCTGCTTGTTTAAATGCAGAAAGATGGCACCAATTAAAAAACAAAACAGAACTGTGTGGGAGAGAGTGTATACTATAATTTGAACTATGGTCCATGCTTAATGGCAAAGCCCCAGGATGCGTTTATCAATTGCAATGAATGTGCTACACTAATGAAAGATGTTTATGTTGAAGGGTGTGGGAGGTGTGGGGAATGGGGCATATGGTAGTCCCTATAGTTTTTGTGTAACATTTATGTAGTCTAAGTAGCTTTTAAAAATAAAAAGAAAAATTATTATTAAAAAAAAAAGAATGAATGGAAGAAGAGAAAACCAAACAGGAATGCCATCATAACAATTCTGTAACAGGTAGTCCTCTGAAAACTAAGGACTGCTCATGTACCTTAAAGGATTATGTTTTTAAAGAGACTGGCCTGGATACAGTGATATAGGCAGGTATTTATAGGCGTTCCTGCCCTCTAGAAAGTGATGCAGACAGCAGCTATTCAAAAGCACCTGAGTGTTTTAGTAGAGATGCTGTAGCTACTCCTCAGAAATGGCTTTCGGGTACAGATTTCATTGATAATTTAATAAATTTTAAAAGTTCAAATATGCTCACATTAAATGGTCATTTGATTGCCACCAGTGAAAAATCCGCTGCCCTTCTCTCGGCCCCCTGCAGCTGCTACTTTTCTCACCCCTGTACCTCTGCCTTCCACCCACCTGCCCATCAAAAATCTTTCTCAGACTGTAAATTGTAAGCCCAATTCCCCTAGCACTTCAGAAAGCCAAAGGACTCAGGACCTACCTGTTGACAGTTCTAATCAAAATGTTACCAATGAGGATCATCAAGACAATTATCTCTAAGACTTCTTGGGAAATCTTAATCTTTAGTTCAGTTCTGTTAGAGTATCCAAAGTCTATAAAAGAAGGCCTTCAAAGTCTCACACAAATTCCAAAAATATACCTAAAAATACAAGGAAAAGAACCAAGTTTAAAAGCATGATTTCCAGAATATTGTAGAAAAGTAAGAAGATCTTAGAAGAGGACATTTTCCAAGCTCAGCACTACAGTCTGAATTCCAATGGAGTTAATGAAGGTGGCATTGCTTCCATGGAACCTTCCTCAAAAACTGAATTCCTAGATTATTTGGTACAATATATTGCAATTGTCTTCCATAAGCAATACCAGAATTACAAGGATGACTTCAAGGCTGAGTGTCAATACAAAAGCTTACATTTTAGGATGGAAACTGTAGCCACAAGTTTTATTAAACTGGATGCAAAAAGGAACTACCATTCTTACTTACTCACTGAAGGAGGAACATGCTTATAGAATGTATTATTTTGTATTCAAAACCTAGCTGTTTTTGATGAATCACAGAAATGTGTTCTTGTGGAGGTCTGAATGAACATAATACTACTTTTCATTTAACAATATCAAACATTTCAATAGTGTATATATATATATATATATATGTATGTTAGGCAGTAGTTTGCATTGGGATATTTCATTAAAATACTTTTAATAGAAATTACCTTGTAACAACATTCAGTCTTATCAGATTTATATTGATATTGTTAGCTTATTATAATTTTAATTGTAGCTTTTCAAATTATATGAAATCAGAATTTGGATCCACATATATTTGTATAAGTCCTTTAAATGAAATCACTATTTTTAGAGTTTTATCTCTCAAAACACCTAAAGTATAGCTTATCATCTAGAAAATTAATACTAATGGAAATATTTATTATAATCATTCTAAAAATTCATAAAACTAGAAAAACATCTTTGAGATGTTATAAATGAAAACTATTCATCTATTTTGACACATAGATTCTAGTATTCACTTATTAAGAACACAACAATATACAAAATCCATTTAGGATTTTTAAAACATTTAATATTTACTATATGAAAGATAGGAAATTATTATACAAATACTTTAAAAATCACTTATCAAGGATGAAGAAATTAATATATATAAACTATTACTTGATATCAAAAGGCATTCTTCTCTGAGTACTGTTACAGCATTTGGCATTATCCCTAAAACACTTTTTAAAAATCTTCATTGTTCTGGCAAGATTTATTCCCCATGTCCTGCTTAGAATTTTATGAGAACTGTTGAACCATTCTCTTTGTAAATGGAGCTTTGGAATTCAGAGGTAATTTCATAGGAAAATGATCTTTCTTTCACCTAAGATATTTTAACCAACGTTTGAGAGCAGCACAGAAGTCTTTTTGCTAAGTTTGAGAAATAAAAATATTAACAAAACAAATTCATGTAGAACGTTATTTCTGTACAATGCTGCTTATTAACATAAGGTTCTTTGTATAACTAAGCAAACACTTAAAGGATTGTTAAATGCCACAATACTTTGTGAAAATATGTCAAAAATATGTATATATATTTTTAAAAAGAACAGTTAATATAAATAGATTAAAATAAGCTATTTTGTATCCATAATTTAGCTGCATTATATGGTGTTCTGGTTTGCCAAAGGGCTGCCAATGCAAAGTACCAGAAATGGATTGGCTTTTATAAAAGTTATTTATTTGGGGTAAAATCTTACAGTTCCATGGCCATGAGAAATTCAAATCAAGGAACTGTAACAGGTGCTTTCTTACCAAAGTCAGCTACCACATGGCAAAACATGATGGCTGCTGATCTCCCAAGGTCTCTGCCTTTCTGAAGCTGAAGGCAAATCTGGCATAGGGCTTATCATTTATCGGGCCTCCTCTCTCTATCTCTCTGGGCCTCATCTCTTTGAGCTTTTCAGGGGCTTCTCTCTTTGCAGCTCAGCTGTGGTGAAACCTCTCTCATATGGCAGGATCAAATACAGTGGCTTCCTTTTCCAGTGTTTGTCTGTGTTTGTCTGTGTTTCTGTTTATATCAGACCCAACAAGAGGGCAGAGACTCAACCTGAGTCACGCCTCACTGACATCCAATTAAAAGTCCTCAAACCATCTTATCTAATCAAAGACCCTTCACTGAATTTAATACAATCAAAGGGTATCATACCCATAGGAATAGATTAATTTAAAAACATAATCTTTTACTTTTTGGGATTCATACAATAGTCTAAAACTGCCACACTCTACCCTCTGAATCCCCAAAAGACATGTTTTTTCATATGCAAAATATATTCATTTTATCACAATATCTCAAACACCTTAAATCATTTCAGTAACAATGCTAAGTACAAAATCACATAAAAATCAATTATAGGCATGTAGTTTTTCATGGGTCAAAAGTCCTCTCTGGCTGTAGACTTGTAAAACTTACAACAAGTTACCTGTTTGTTTATGAAGCAGCAATACTAAGCATACAAAAGAGGGACAGATATAGGATAAACATTTTCATTACCATAAGGTGAAATTGGGAGGGAAACAGTCATGTTTTCCCAACGGTTCCAAAAACCTGCAGGGCATATGCCAATAGATTTCAAATTCTGAGAGTCATCCTTAGAAGGATTGTTTCTTCTTCTCCTTGGGGCCTCATGGGGAACCACCCTTTCCAAGGGCTTGCCCAAAAACCAGACTTTTGGTTCCACCCTCTTCAAACATCTGTCGTTGACTGAGCTCCAGACCTTACCTTCCAAGAACATAGAGGTGACAGTCAGATTTTCCCCAGTCTCTGGGGAACAGTCTCAACTCCTTTAATGCAGTGACGTAGTGGCAACAGTCTCCCTAATCTCTGGTATACAGTTCCAACCCCCTCAAAACATTGGGGTGGTGACCTAATTCTTTCTAATCTATGGTGAACAGGCCCACCCCATTCAGAGCAGTGGGATGGAGACCTAACTCTCCCCAACCATTGAGAAATGTGCTCCACCCTATCTTTGCCTGGGGCAGTCAAACTGTGACTGAGCAATGAGCTGGAAGGTTCACCATTCTCAAATGCTGGGGCAAACTCACCCTTTACACACACATGGGTGAATTCTTCTTTTGGTCCTAGAAAATGTCTTAATTCCAGACCTCATCTTCCATGGTTTTCCTCTTAAAGGCATTTTTCCTTCAATCTGTCCCCTCCCTGTCCCTTTTAGTCCAAGCTGACAGTAGTTTTGTTCCTACAGAACTCACAAGAAGCTTGTTAGTTTAGCATGCAGGAAGCAGGGGTCCAAGCCATAAGACAGTAAGACTTTTCACAGGTCCTTCCTGGATCACTGCATTTCCAATTCTGACTTATAAGCTCCATGCTTCACATGGAGCACTATTCTCCAGTGGCTTGTTTTCCAGAAACTTGGAATTTCCCAAATCAGTCTCTGGTTTCTTTGTGCACAACAGTTTAGTTCTCATCTTATCTCTTTCCTCCACATTTGGTTATAAGCTGCAAGGAGAAGCCAGGCTATATTTTCCACTTGTACTATAGAAATCTCCTCAGCTAAATGTCCAAGCTCATCATTTTCAAATTCTGGCTTTCCTCTAGTATCAGGAGTAAATTTCACCAAGTTCTCTGCAACTTTAAAACAAGGATCACCTTTCCTCCAATTTCCAATAATAGTTTCATCATTTCCTTCTAAGGCCTCACTGGAAATAATTTCAGGATCCATATTCCTATCAACAGTCTCTTCAAAGCAATCTAGGCCTTTTCTATCAAGCATCTCAGAATTTCTCCAAAAACACCTTTTACCCATTTATAAAACTATTCCAGCTTTTTTGGTAATTGCAGAGATTAACTTCACTCTCTTGGTACCAATTTCTTATTTAGTTTGCTAAAGGGCTGCCAATGCAAAGTACCAGAAATGGGTTGGCTTTTATAAAAGGGATTTATTTGGGTGGAAACTTACAGTTCCAGGGACATGAGAAGTCCAAATCAGGACACCATAAGAGGTGCTTTCTCACCGAAGTCAGCTACCACATGGCAAAGAAAGATGGCTGCTAATATTTGCTCAAACTGCCACATATGGGTAGCAAGATAGCCTTGGGTGAGAATGAACCTTAGACTATTTTCAGGCCTCAAGAGGTTTTTAATATTCTAAAAGTTGGAACAGAATTTACCTTTGAGGTAGTAATTATATTTGTTCTGTGGGAAAAAATAAACTGGTTGGCTTTTATTAATTTAAAACAAAGTCTCATAAAATGTCTTTGTTAAGGAAAAGTTTGCCCCAAAGTATTATGTGTTTTACATAGCCATATTAAAGATTACAATAATTATGGGCAGAGTTCCAGCTCAAGAAAGTGCACATCTTACATATTTACTTAAAGCATAAATTAAAACACTCTTGTGTATGTACAAATTTGAGTTTTTTTAGGTTGTTTTGTTGTTGTTGTTTTGCAGAATTCAGACAGATTTTCACAAACCAAAAGCACAGACCCTTGATGATTGAAATAAGATAGTGATGCTCTTTCACTGTGTATTGAAGAGGAGACTGAAAAAAAACTGAAGTGAGCTAGACGCAGCTGAAAAGAGAATTAATTTCCATGTCTCACAGGTGGTGATATATAAATTACAGAAACATAGACCTGGGCCCACAGTTCTATGGTGCTCATGTAACGTTACAAGATACATCACAGGATTCAGGAATGAGGGAAAGATCTCTCTCATGCCGGTGGAAAGACAGAAAATGGAAGAACATTTTCATCCCCTGCAAAGTCAGAGTGGGCTGTACACCAGCAATGAGCCCATGAGGGCGATCAATAGCAGAGGCAGGACAGTGTCATGAGAATGTCAGAGAACAAAATTTTATAAGCTAAAACTGAGGAGTCAATGCACTGAACTACCTGAGAAACATATAGAAAAGGATAATTTTCTACTAATCAAAGTGATACGACCTTGAGAATACAGAATGTGAAAATGACATTGCAATGTGATCTTAGTTTACTCAAAAGGCCAGTAAACTAGGGCACTTACAGTCACTTACAGTCATGTTTTACACACGTCTCAGCAACTTGTCTTTCCAATCTTCAGCCGTAACCTGTTTTTTCCATTTGTGTTCAAGGAGAGTTTTAGAAATTTAGGTCACTATTACTAACTGAAATAGAAACAACTATGAGTTCATAATGGCATAGGAAAATTCTTTAAAAATTACAGCTGCCAGATATAATAAAGGATGTCCAGTTTTATGTTATGATAAATAACAAATAGTGGTTTTGGTATTAATATATCCCAATAATTGCATGGGACATATTATACTTATACAAAATATTGTTCATTGTATATCTGAAACTAAATTTTAACTGGGTAACTTGTTTTTTATTAGCTAAACTTGACAATCCTATTAATAACGGCCAAGAAATACATTTCAGGTTTTTTATTTCCAACTGAACTTGGAAAAACACATATAACCTATTTGGGTCTATTTCTTTATCTGTAAAATGTAGATAAAAATTTCATCACATAGGATTAGTGTCAAAGTATATGTAAAATCCCAAGAATAATCCCTGATACAGGCAGTAACAGTTTAAACATAATTTCACCGAATACTATGAAATGGCTTTCCATGTATCTCTCTTTAAAAGGTTTTATGCCAACATATAAGGATACCATCCTTGGTGTCAGGCAATGAGTTAAATTATAAATCCTGTTGAGGAAAAGAATATTCATATAAATTTCCTGAAGAACATGAGTCCTTTAATGTCTTCACTGAATTAAACAATTTCTCTGATCTACCGCTTTGTTCAATATTATACAATTCTCTTCCTTAGAGTAATTTTTATGGAAGGTATTTTGTGGTAATGATACTGACCTCTGTGGTGAGGGCTTGTATATAAGGAGCTCATTTAAATATATATGTGCATGTCTGTGTCTGTGTGTGTGCATGCCTTAAAGGTCAGGATTCTTGGTTTCAAATTTTGACCTTTTCATTTACTGGATATGTGACCTTGGTCAAGTTATTAAAATCTCTATACCTCAATTTTCTAAACCATAAAGTGGGGATAATAATAAATATTTTCCACAGAGTTGTTGTGAAGACAAAAAATTAGTTAGTGCACTTAAATCTTTGGTCACAGCAGCTATCATTCATGAAATACTCCTTAAGTATTAGCAGTCATTATTATTTTACAATCAATATAATAATTAGATGTATTGGGGCAAGCATTCACTTTGTGATATGTGGGTATAATATAATACCGTTCCCATGACAATCCTATAGGATAGTCAAGTCTTACTTATAACAATAAAGAAACTAAGGCTTTGAGACATTAATTCATCCAGTGTCAATCAATGACAGAAGCAAAGTCTAACTCATGTGGACATATATGTTTTGCTAATAATCTTCAAATGTCATACCACTGGCCACTATATTTACTACCTTCAAATACTCCTTCAATTTGCAAGTCATCATGACAGTGAGGTGCTCAGTTACTAAATTTGATAACAGAGACTTGATATACTCAAAATCACAAGAATAACTTAGATCTCCAAGATGTCTTAGAATTATTTTGGAAAAGATGTATTAGTAGTGAGCATTAGTGTCAAAATTCAGTGTAGTCAAATACTCTATGCCAGCTCTCAGTGTTGTTTTGGATGTTCTAGAACTATGTCATACAATATGATAGCCACTAAAAATATCTAGCTTTTTAAAATGTAATATTAAATAAAACTGAAAACATTTAAAAATAGAATTCCTTAGTTTCACTAGTCACATTTCAAGTGCAAAACACCCACTGTGGCTTATAGTTACCAGAGCAGATCTTAACATATATCCATCATTGCAGAAAGTTATATTGGTCAACTTTGATTTAGAAAATGCCATTTCAAGGAAAAATTAAATCATATGAATGAAATATAGAAAGAAGGAAAAAAAGTCTAATTATTTGAATAATAGTATGACTTCTTTACTCAAACTTGACTTTAAAAAAAAGACATAACCCAACAAATACTCTCCACAGTTGAGTTAACTTTGGTAGTATAACAATGCCCTTTTTGCAACCAAGTGTCAAGGATTTAAAAACCCAGAATCTGGAAATTCAGCATGTCCTACACATTATTTCTGTATGTCTGATATGGCATTCTTCATTTTTGTTTTTGTTAAGAGTACAAAACATTTATAGCTAAAATATGCAAAATAAGTTAAAGTAAAGGTGGTATTGATATTTTGAAATAATAAAAAAGATGTGGTTTTTAAATAGCTTTTATACAGAATAATAGCTATGTATGGCAGGGGAAGCATGAAGGATTGAGAAGCAATGATTTTTTCATTTTTTGTTTATTTTTATTATTATTATTGAAATAATAAAAATGACTGAAGTTATGAATGCACAATTATGTGATTATACTGAATGCCATTTATTGTACACTTTAGATGAATTTACGCTTTATGAATATGTACAACAAAATTGATTTGTTAAAAAAATTAAATAAAATAGCTTTTGTAAATATAATATGGGTATAGAAATAACTTCTAAAATCCAATACTATGTTGTGGGATTTGAGAGAATTATTGCAATATTGTCATGCTGTCTTTGACATCTCTCTGAAACATTTAAAATAATTTGATATATTAACTAGCCTCAATTTTAATGGAGCATTCTGGTTTGATTGAGTTTATAATCAAAATTGTTTAAGAGAATCTGATTTATAAAATTTGGAAGGATTGTCTTTTAAGTTAATTTTAATGTTGAGAAAAAGTTTGATAGATTTATACGTTTAATATTGTGCATTAAACAAAGTACCAACTCTGAGTGTCTTGCATGGTTGTGGTAAACATGCAAAAATATATCATATATTATTGTACTTAACAATGATGACTCATTTTAATGGTAAAACCTAATGGGGTTTCTTAAAATATTGTTCATGATACCTCTACCTCATAGTCATCTGAGAGTATTTTTCAGAAATGCAAATACTTGGTCCCTATTACATATTCTCTGAATTAGAGCTTCAGATATATGAGATAGATAGATGGTATATATAGAGAGATAGAGATACAGACATAGATAGATATTAATGTATAATACTAAAGTTTGGTGTTCACTGCATTCTGGGCTTGTCTAAGTTTAATGTTTATAAATGTAGGTATAATTACAAAGTGTTATTGTATGGTTTGTACATAAGATGGAGCAAAATTGCTTACATTGTCAATCCATCTCACAGAATGGAAGAATTGTCAAAATTTGGTCTTAGAATTCAGAAATAATCTAACCCATCTTTCAAAAGTATAAATTTATAAATTCCTATGCAAATTAAAGCAAGTTATTATAAGGGCAATTTATTACAGTTCAATGTTACAAGAGCGTGATTTACAGAACTTTTGTGAACACAAAGGCAATATAAGGTGATCTTTGGGCACAATGACAAAGAATGGGGGAAGGGGTAGAATAATTCAGGAAGAAGGAAGAAACTTAAATAGACATTACAATGATATTTGGAAACCACTTGCTATTCAATATTCTTGGATGAAAAGCTTGAGAGATGAAGATTGAGAGATGAAGTTGAAGAGGAGTGCAAATTTCAGATTAGGAATAAATTTATATGTCTTTATCCCTATTAAAAATGGAGAATAAGTGAAGGATTCAGGAGAGTGACATGAAAAGAGTTTCATTTTAGAGAGATGATTCCTAAAGTAACATGAAGAAGTAAGATTGAAAAAAGGGAGCTATATTAAGTGGCTGCAGAAATAATCCAGGCAAGAAATTATGAGTTTCTAAAATAAGTCTTACAATGAGAGGAAGGGAGCATATCAAACTTACTCAAGAAGCTAAATAAAAAATTAATAAATAGAAAGCAGAAAAATTGCAGATTATATAAGTAGAAACAGCAGAGTATATGAAATACAAGGTTACTAAAGGATATATATGTGACTAGATCACCATTTATCCATATAGTACAATAAAATAAGCATTTAAATTTTTAAAATAATAATAGCAGGGTGAGAAGTTTAGGATACTAGGAGGAAGTTAAGTTTTTACATTTTAGGCTCAAACTGCCTATGTCATCCAATTATAAATAGATTTCAACAAAGAGATATCTATAAGTGAAACTAATAATATTATCTGAAAAGATTCCTTATTTTATGAAAAGAAATTTAAATGATGTGGGTTTAAGAATTCACCAGTGAAAATGAAGGAAAAAATAAATAAATAAAAGCA
>JAQZBX010054082.1:0-18735 GCA_029593785.1 Cabassous unicinctus | reverse complement strand
TAATAGCTGTGTGACTTTGGAAGGTAACTTAACTCTAGGTGTCTCGGGTTCTCATTTCAAAAGGTAATAATGTGAGAATTAAATATGTTAAGACATGAAATGCTTTGAAAAATAAATACAAGCTATATTTATTCAACCAACACTACACATGATATGTTAATGTTCTTAAATATCTACTATGTGCAAAGCAATGTTCATTTTAGGTTTATGTATCATTCAATCCTCCTCCAAACTCTCGCGAGACAAATGCACTTCATCCCCATTTTACAGATGAGGAAACTGGGCTCAGTGACATTAAGTCTCTTGCCCAGGGTTACCCCCTAATGAGGGTTGGAGCCAGCCAGGCCCATCTCATTTCAAGGCCGTGGCCCCTAATCAACTCCTTATGGCCCCTGATTTGCCTTGAATTCCAGACACCTAGGTCAAGGTCTGACATACGAACGAACGAATGAATGAACGAATGAGTCCTTCTGCCACCCTCCCTTCATTTGCTCTTTCCTCTCTACCTCTGTCCAGAAACAGCCCAGAGAAAGCCCTGTACTTGTTGAATACACACATCTCTTTCCTCCTTTCTGCTCCCTGACAATATTCCATCCTTCTCCATCTTCCCCGCTCCCAGGCATCCATCTCTCCCACCAGTTTCGCCTCCGAAAGTCAGGCCCCAAATAGTTCTCTGGTGCTGGAGGAAACTCATTCTTTCTGGTTTAATTCACCCCGTCTGGCCTTAATTGCTTTGCCCTGTTGCGAGAAGAGACCTCCCATGGCGGCAGCGCTGAGGATGGGCTGGGGGCGCAGGAGGGCTGGGGAGGAAGTCAGGGCGAGTTGTTGAGTGGGGGGCGGATTAGTCAGAGGCCAATGGGGCAACGGAAGTCGGGGTTCTTGGAGCGGGTAGCTCCAGACCCACAACCCTCGGTTGTGACGCTTCTGATTGAACTTGGGCAGAACATGTGTTTGGGGGCTGCGTCGGCCTCCCCGGCCCCTACCCCCAAACATGTGTTTGGTCCTGCAGCTCATTAAGCAGTGACACTTAACACATCATCAAACTGCTTTCCAGGCACAGCCCACACAGCTCCTGGTCTCTGGAGGCCACAGGTAGTGAGGGACCTTGACCTCCCAGCGACTGGAGCTGGGACTCCCTGAACACACAAGGGGATCAAAAGCCTCATGGGAGAACCAGACCAAGGACCGGATTAGGGCGCCAGGACCCAGACCTCTTGCTCCCGGGAATAAGAAAAGACTAGGGTGCAGAGAGAAGAGGGCTCGGGGGTGTGGTGTCGAGGACAAGCAAGCCGTTTGACGGCATGGGGACAACGCTCAAAGCCTGGTTTGCCCCTTCCCAGCAGCTGTTGCACATGCCGGGTTTAAACTTCTCTGACCCTCGGTTTCCTCAGCGAGGCTAATAATACCCACCCCAGAGGGCTGTTGCTAGAAATACTGGGAGGAGGTGCCTACCGTGCTTAACGCGGAGCAGGCAGTAAACGGTGGTTACTTCAATGATCCATCCCTATTTCCCCACTCGCCGGCAAGTGAAGGGTTCAATACGGAGAGGCTGACAACTATTAGTTCCCCCCACCCAAGCTGTTTTTCAGCATTACCAGAAATCACAATAAGAGAAGCAAGAACAAAAATAAGGAGTAGTCCCTGGTTAGCAAGCCTCTGCTATGGGCCAGGTGCTTTATATGTATTATATTGTTATGTTTTCCCAATGTTGGGAGGCATTTACCATAATTATACCCATTTTACAGAAACGGAAACTGAGGCCCAGGAGGACTAAGTCCCTTGCCCCACCTCGTGGTGGTAGGGCTGGGATGCACACCCAGACCTGCTCACTCAGGAGTCCTGATCCTTCCCACCACTGGGTGGGCCCCAGCTGGGGGGCAGCATCTCCACCTGCCCTGGAGGCCTGGGGGCTTGGGGGCCGTGGCACACCTCCCTTGCCCCGAGCTCTCTGGGCAGGCCCGCTGGAGGAGTCCCTGATTTGCAGCCATTCTTCCGGAGCCTCACATATCTCCTAAATCTCCTTGAAATAGGCCTGGCCGAAAAGGGCCTGCTTTCCCGGCTGGTGTGCAGTAATGAGGCAGGGTTAATTCCTCATTAGGTCACGGTGCCATTTTGCATTTCACGGATATTCAGTAACACAAGCACCAACAAACACTCGAATTCCTGGGCCTCCCTTTCTGTGGGGGTGGGGAGCGCCAGATAAGGGACCCCTGGGTGCAGGCCCAGGATAAAGGCCGAGGCCTGGTCCTCGGGAAGTGTAGAGAAGGTGCCGGAGCGGCCCCCTCCCACCTCGCACTGCCAAGCACCTTTCAGGTATGCCTCAGCTGGGGGCTGGAGCTCTGAGAGGCGCGATTCCTTCTGCCTGCCCAGAGAAGAGCTGTATTTTATATGGCTACAGCGTGTCAGAGAGAGAGACGGGAACCACACGGGAATCTGAGAACTGGAACATTTGGGGCAGGCACTGAGAGGTAACTACTCCGTTATCCATCCTGCTCTTTTTCCTTGCAAACAGAATCCAGATTTTGTTGCGAAAGGCCATGTATTCACTCAACACATTTATGTTAAAGGATATGATCGACGACGTTAAAGGATAAGTCACCAAAGAGAGCAAGCAGTGCTCCGTCTTCGCGGGGGGAAGAGAGACGATAGCCAATGGTTTTGTAGATTTATAGCAAGTTAAAAGGTAACTAGTACTAGTGCTTTTAGAAGGGAAAAAAAAAAACTGGATAAGGCAGACAAAGAATGGCTGGGAGTAGGCCTGGTGGAGGAGGTGACATTGAAACAAAGATGTGAAGGAGGACGAGTGACCGCGAGGCCGTCTGGGGGAGGAGCATTCCATGCAGAGGGAATGACCTGTGCAAAGCGCCGAGTGTAGGAGCCAAGAGGCCAGGGCGGCTGGAAGGAGGGAGAGGGAGCCGCCAGCCTGAAGCCACAGAGGTCACAGGAACCAGATCATGTAGGGTCCTGGAGGCCATTGTAGTAAAAGCCATTTGGCTTTTACTCTGAGTGACATGGAGGGGCGTAATCTGATACTCAGAGGAATGACACAATATGACTGTGCCCAGTGTCCAGATGGACCGTGATGAAACTGACGCCAAACATGCAAGCATATCCCCCACTTTGATAACCTCCCTCTTAGCTAGTGGAGGCCAAACGATGACCCAGTAAAGATCAGTAAGATTTAAGCATAAGTCTTCCGAGGGAGACGGTCTCTGTGAAAATGTTTGCTTATTCCATCCTCTTCTTTTCCTCAACTTCAGGTCATGTCTGGTGCTTCAGCATCCATCTTGCAGCTTGAGGCAGTAAGCATCAGGATGGAAAGCTAACCCATAAAGCAAAGACAAGCAGAGAGCACGGGGGCCTTGCCTACAGAGGGCATGGCCAAGCAGCTGAGCCAAGAGAAACCACCCCCTACCCTCTAGCTTGTTAAGATGTAGGGAAAATCTGTGTTTAAGTCACTCTCAGGTTTTCTGGTACTTGCAGCCGAACACTTACCTAACAGATAAGAGTAGAAAAATTAGACCTCAGAGAGTCAAGAACTGGGAAGTCATTCAGAAGCCAAGGAATTTCCTACTTGGGTAAATCTTTACACCAAGGCTGGAATTCTTGAACAACTTGTGGGAAAGGGCTTTAGGAGCTGGAAAATACTACGCAGCTATAAGGACTTAGCACGGCTCATTACTCAGACTTGAGGGGCTGTTGGATAAGATAAGGGGAAGGTGTGTAGAAATGAGGGTGAAGCTTCATTCTTTTCTCTGGCAAACATGACTAAACCCTGTGATAAACAAATAGCCAACAGGAAAGCAAAATCGCATGCTGGGATTTGGCTCTCCTTCTCAGTGTCTGCTGGAAAAATTAAGATGCCTATATTGTACTCTCTCAAATGCTGGGTTCCTTGACACTGAAAGGATTTCCATTTTAGGGTATCAGTAAGTAGTTCTTCAGAGTTTGGGATTTTGAACCCATTGGCTGATCAGACGAAATCTATGGAGCCAGCTCCTCAAGTCACTTCACAGGGACACATGCATAAAAAGATGTGAATAATTTCTGGAGCTTCGTGGACCCCCTGAAACACACTCATAGACGCCCCAAGGTCCATAGCCAGCACATTAAACCTCTGCTAGAATGCCAAGGCACAAGCCTGTCATGAGGTCGAGGAGAGCAAAGGGGACGTGTGGTGTGCTGGGTGAGGCTTACGAAACAAGGGGCAGGTCCGTCTGGAACGTGCGGAGTTTAAAGCACTGCTGCACAATCAGATCCGAGTTCTAGTTCGGAAGGGAGTCGGGGCCTTCTAATTCAGAATCCTTTATGTCTTCCTTTGTTTCTCTCCTTCCTGGTCTCTCAAAGATTTCTTACGTGTTTGATATGTACCCAGCACTGTGCTAAGCACTAGGGATACCAAAGTCAGGAAAGATGTGTATCCTCAAGGAACTCACAGGCTAACAGGAAAGGCAAAAATCAAAAAAAGTGAGAAGGCTTGGGAAACCTGGGGAATGATGTGTTAGGCACCAGTATGGGGGACAGTTGACCAGGGGCTATAGGAAAAAATAAATGAACATAAGAATAAACTTTACAGAGAAGCAAGGAAGATGCCGGTTATCCTCTTTCTAGCAGCATCTCTCCCCTACTTTCAGTCTGTGTGACTCTGGTCAGGCTTAGCCAACGGGCACAAGACCGGCCAATCCCAAAGCACTTCTCCAAAGTCCAGTGACTGGGTCAGGGATGGTCACATGACCCAAGTCAGACCAATCAGAGTAGTTGAGACTGAATTCTGGCACTTTTGTTTGGACTTTTGGCAAAACAGAATCTCTTTCTCTCTGAACAGGAAAGTTAAAGGATGTGAGGCAGAGCTACTGGAACCATGTCTCAGTCGGGGGACACCCAAGGCCAAGTGGGTGGATGGATGACCGAGACCCTGAATCAGGCCGGCACAGAAGCCAAAGCCAGCCCTGGGAGGTCTGAGTTAGAGGAACGTAAATACGCATGCTTATTAAGACCTTCAAGCTGGGCTATCAAAGCAGCCCTAACCATAGCGATAGCTTCACCCAAGAAGCCACGTCTGATTTGGACCACAGAGGGACAATTTGGGAGGTCATCAACTCAGAAGGGGAAGCTGTGCAAGGGACTGGAAGAGTCCTTAGGAACAGCACGTACAGAAACGAGCTGAGCTAGTCAAAGGTAACGCCTCGAATACTGCTTGCACCGATGTGGCAGGAAAGCAAAGAGGAGTGCTTGAAGGGGGTGCCAGGCAGGTCACAGCAACCAGGCGATTCTAGTGAAGACAGTTTTGCAGCATCTTTGCTGAAGGTGAGGACTCGGGGGACCAGGAAGGTTAAGTTAATTGTTAAATATATTACAATTATTTGGCCAAGCTGAGTCAATAAGAACAATTTAGGACTTCTGTTAAAATTGTTTGGTGGGGGGAAAGTTCTTTTTCCCTGGGGCTGCTGAATTGGATAGAAGCATGGAGCTCCTGCTAGACATCTTACCAGCCACACGGGCAGCCTGCAACAGAACCAGCAGAGAGAAAAGAAGAGCCACTAGTGGAGCATTAGAGACCAAGACCTGATAGCACTGTTTTAGCCCCAGGATCCACCTATGCCTACAGCTAGTACAAACTTCTCAATCAGTTCAGTTAACTAAGTTAACTCACCATAGTGCATGCTGTGGGTGATCCCCCTCTACATGCTCAAAGTGCTCTACAGAATACACCTGTGACTCTCTACCTGTGTCACCTGCCTGGCCCTACCTGCCAAGGAAGAGTCTCAGCATCACACAGGACAAGTTAGGAGTGCCAGAGAGCTAGAACCTGGCAGCAGCCCTCCACCAGGGACTGACCGGGGCTTAATGGGTAACTGTCCCAGCTTCCTTGCCCCTCGATTGAGGCAAGTCGAAAACACACTCTGTGCTGTCACCAGCGTTCCCCAGGGGGGTAAGCTCCAGTGGCCCACACCGAACTAGCTTGCTATGAACCCCATTTATTGGCTTTCTTCCCTTCCCCGCCTCCTTCCCAGGACTTCCTCAGACCGTCTCCCATGTAAACTGCCAGAACTCACCTCCTGGTCTCAGGTCTATTTCTCGGTGAGTCCAAAACAAGACTTGCCCCTCATTTTTTCAGTCTCAGGCCAGCGTGAATGGTGTCTCTGCATCTCACACCCACCACAGCCCTGATACACCAGGTCATGGGAGGGACGTCCCAAGCACTTGATGTCACTGGAGCCACATTCCATTTTGAGGCCCTTGACATCCTTAGGACAGACAGAAACTTCCCCGTGCATGGCAGAAGCAGAGCACGTGCCTTTGAGCCACAATCCTCAGTTAGCAAAGACACCACCCTCCACCCTAAGACGAGGGGCTGGGGCCCCTCCTGCGGAGAACAGAAACCTTGACTCTTGTGGAAGGTCCCATTTTCTTCTCATAAATGCTGCAGGCTCCCTGCTCCATATTCTGCTATGAATAAATTATACCCCACCCCTCTTTGAAGGCCCTTTTGTTATAACTCAGGCTCCCAGTTCCATTAACTCTCCGTTACTCAAACACTTCATTATGACATTTTTTTTTTGCAAGCTGAGAGCATGGCTCCCGACACCCCCAGCCGGCAGGAGGCAAGGATCAAAATGGCCCACTAAGTTCCTGTGGCCAGGGCACCACTTTTTCCCAGAGCCTATTTTCTGCTGCCTTTAGAATAATGGACTCAAATGTTTCCCTCCCCTAGCAAACTCCGCAGTAGCGTGCCAAGGACCGAGTCCAAGACGGAGGTGGAAGTGGCCTGAAATGCAACTGTTTCTTCACATTCTTAATTCCCCCGCCACAGAGAAGGCGTGATCTCCTTCAGGCTAGTCCTTTCTTTTGGGTCATTGGCTGAAATGTGCAGCTCAGACCATGGTGGGTAAAACTTACAAGCCCTAAATGTTTGTCTCAAATGCATGATCGCAAGAAGCTGAAGCAAGGGATCCAGGCACTGGAAGGTGGGGAATGACGGCTTTCAAGTGTCTTCCAAAGCTCAGACTCCCCAATGCTCTACTTCCAAGACGCCATCTTCTTTCCTTGTTTCTGACAAGGTACTCACAGAACACAAGCCAAACCACAGGGAGCAATTTGCTAAATATGGAAGGAAAGACAACCTAGGCACATGGCCTTTGCACATGCTTCAGACGTAAATACCCATAAAACCAAGATCTATTACATACATCGTCCACCCCATGCGAAGGGTGGTGGTCTGATTCCCGGGATCGTCTCATTTCATCTTCCCATCAACCCGCTGAAGTACTAACGAATAGCATACCCATTTTTCCAGGAGAAGAAACTCAATCCCAGAAAGAAGACCACACAGATGCTAAGTGTGAGAGTTGTGGCTTTGAATGGCTTTCTCCAAGAGTACTTGCTTGTAAATATATTGCTCTACTGTTTCTTAAATTGTCACGGAAACTGCAACACGCGTGTACATGCATCACGTCCACAACTCATCATGCATGCACTTGCACAACTACCGTACACACGCGACCTCGTTCCGACACATGATATCAGATGCACTTCGCCTTCAGCCTGACTGCAATACTCTCAACCTAAATAAAACAATGAGCCCTTTTACTTGGGCAATGCCTGGCCGTTTACAAAGTACTTTCACATACATTAACTCATCAGCACTGAATTCGCTGACAGGGCCAAGACGAGAAATGGACAAGGGAAGTGTAATACATCATTGACCAAAATAATAATTTGGCTTTTTAAATAGAGGTTTCCATCCAAGGATAAATTACATCTTTTAGCCACATACAGGCAAGATCGATAGTCATATAATCTTCAAACTGGAAGGGATCTTAGAGATGACTTAAGTCCAGGCTTCTGATTTTCCAACTGAGCAAACCAAAGCCCCAGAGGAGGTCTGACTCTCCCCGCGTCACAGGGCCAGTTAAGGGTGGGGTTGGCTGGTTGAGTAGACCATTCTCCATTCAGCCAGGAGGCCCGTAGCACACGATGCAGTCTTTCCCATAAGGACAGTGAGGATTCAGGGTATGGCACCCTATGACTTTGGACAAGTTTATTTCTCTAGTTCTCACTTTCATTATCTAACAAATTAAAGGGTTGGATTACCAAAGTATTACACGTGAAAGACTAGTTTCATGGGCAGTAGAGAAGCATTTTGTCCAAAAGTGTTCCATCATCAAAGACACCTGGGAAATGCTACATTGCTCAAAGTGAAAGAGGTTTCCTGGATGCAGGACTTGTCAGAGCCTTGAATGTGCTGATGTACAGTTTTGTTCTCTAAGATAAAAGCATGGAATATTTTCCAAATTTGTTTGACTGCAGAATAGATGCTCTGTGTGCTATCTTGGGGGATTAGAGGAGTGCAAAACCCATGTAGAGAAACGTGCTTGACTTGAAATCTAAGGCCTCTTCCATCTCTTATCGCTTACAGTTTTGTGCTCTGAGTGTTTTATCCCTTGATCTTTTTCCCCTCACTTCATTGAGATGTCAACAGGGTGTGAAGACCAAGACAAAGTAGGCTCTCCAACACCAATGAAATGAGGAATAAAAATACCCTACAACTGATTGGACTGGCCACTTTGTAATCGATTGACTGTCAAGTTAATTGGATTCCTGCTCGACCTATTGGATTGATCATTGACGTAACGGTCATAACTGTACTTCCAACCTTCCAGCTCTGCCCCCCCCCACACACACACATGCACAGGCACAGGCACATCTTTTCTCCTAGCTCTCTTGAAAACTGGATCAGACAGGCTGAGCCTCTGGAATGAATGGTCAGGACTTAGATACTTTGATGGCCAGAAGTTCTGAACTAGGTTCACTTTGGTCCCTATAATGCCAGTGCCAGACTCCAAGGCAGGCCACGTCTAAACACAATCCAAACTGACATGTCTTTGTCTAGCTATTCTGGGGTTTTTTGGTCAAATTAGTGGTTGCTTTCTGTGCCTTTGATCAGCTTGCTTCTGATCTCAATATTGCCCAAGCGACTGACCAGCGGGTTCATTCACACAAACACCCAGTTAAAAATAAGTCAACCGCACAATCTGTGTGGCATCGTGCAGGCAAAAGAAAATAACGGAACCCTGAATTTTACATGTGGCTTCTTTATTTCTCTCCTCTCTCTCTCTCACCAGTTGTGCAGACACAACCACAGAAGAACTGCCATGCTGGGAGGGAGGCAATGCACACACCGTTTTCCCCGGGGCGTTCACATGAACTTGCCTGAGGGCTTCTCCCAGGAAGCAAAAACCCGGACACCTTGTTTATCACAACACAGTTCATTCAAATAGGAACGTGCTGTGAGCTACGCAGTTCAAGAGCCTCTGGCAGGGGTGAGTGTGAGGGGGATACAATCAGATTGGAATCAGTTTCCCGCTCGGGTCAGGCCCAACCTCTGAATTCTAGGATTCCTCCAACCTCAAAAATGGAATCGCTGCGCTCTCAAGTCCAGGGTGGCTGGATTCCAAGATCCTTGCAGCCAAAGCCTAAAACGTGGCTTTACTTTTGAGAATTCAAACGCGGCTTTGCTTTCAAGAATTCAGCCCCAGCATGACGGGGATCTGGTGAATCACTCAGAAAATCAAAAACTGAGAGCTCACGGAGGCCCCCGGCTCCCAGCCCAGCCCTGTGGCAGAGTGCTCTCCCCAGCCCGCCTCCAGCCCGAAGGTGTCTGCCTGGCCCTCCAGATGCCACACTTCAGGGGACAGAATCCTCTGTGCGCCTCCCCTTCCCCACTGCAACCTTGAGACGCAGTGACGAGGCCACAGCTGTTTATATGCTTAACTTTACTTGGGATTTTTTTTTCTTGAGGCCCTGACTTGGCCTGGCAAGGTATCCTAAGCTCTCCAAATGTCCCAATATCTTCCCAAAGGTGTGCCAGGCACCCACTGGGACAGTACAGGACACCAAGGAAACTGGAAGACCGGCTGAAAAATGAGGGGCATGTAGGTTTACCAAAAATCAAATTAAATTAATTCCAACTATGACTGAAAAACAGCTGCAAGCTTCCTGATCAAAATGTAGCCTTCTGGGGTTATTTCCAGGCCAGGCTGCCTGCCAAAGGCCGTGATGAATTCTAGGCTCCATATGGCACTTCCTATAGAACAGATTTGGCACCAGCGAATCCCAAACTGCAGTTCCACGGCCTGCCCTCCTGGAGACGGGTTTACCAGAACCGAGGTCCCAGATCACATGAGGCCAGTGTTCGTCCCTCAGTGCCGAAGGAGTCACCCGCAAACCTCTTCTCGTGTGGCCTGGCCAAAAGACCCTGGGCTTCGGAGCTGTGCATCCCTGGGTTTAATCCTAGCTCTTTCACTTATACTGAACGGCAGTGCACACTGAGACAAGAGGTTTAACTCTCTGAACTCAGCTGCTATAGCTGCATGAGGAAACTCGTCACACCTACCCTTGGCATTGCATTGAACTTTCTTGTAAGTGCCTGGAACTGTGTCTGATATTAGACACTCAAAATCTAGAACCTATCTTTATTCTTTTTTCCCCTTAGTTCTCCACAGGGGGACATGGAGCCAACACTCAAGTTCAGAGTGTCATGCTCCAGACACCAAGGCCTCCAGCCAGCAAGGGCAGTGTCTGGGAAATAATTCTTTGAGCACTTCCTTTGTGTCGAGCCCCATTCAAGGACCTGGGGCTACAGAAATGAATCAGACCCAGTCCCTGTCCTCAAGGAGTCAGAGTGGGAGAAAGACGGGTATAACAAAGAAAGTCGGGGAGGGGGGTATGTTACTGTCTGCCGATGTGCTTTTGTTTGCTTTTTTCTTTTTAATTTTAATTCTGCCACTTAATGCTGGAATTCTGCCCTTATGTTAGTAAGCCAAAGCCATGGAGTGACTGCCCCGAAGAAGGGGAAAGCGACGTTCCCTAGAAGAACCCGTTAGAGCATGAGCCAAGCAGGCTATGACATAAGAGGGGTTGGTCTTAGACAGGAAGTGGACGGAGAACGTTTGTGCAGCGTGGAGCTGTCAGGGATAGAAGGTGGCGGCAGGGCAGAGTGAAACCTCCAGATGGGTTTGGGAGACTCTAGCCACATCTGGGACGGTGGCCCCACTTCTCTGGATGGAGACTTCCAGTTGCTCAGAGGTTTCTAGTCACACGGCCTAGGAGAGGCCTTCTAGATGGGCACAGCATCTTAGGAATCTAGAAGTTTCCATGTGTCCTAGGGGGAAGTGCTAAGAGTCCAGGCAGCCAGGAGCCTGGGATCAGATCATGGGCGATCTCCCAACCACAGGCAGCGGCAAGGGTCAGGGGGTGCATAGCAGCATGGCACTCAGGGAGCAGGCGAGGGCCGCCCCGCCGCCCAGGACGAGGACTCCGAGGAGGCTGGCTGCCTTCACCACGGGGTGCTTCCTTGTCTGTGAGACAAGGCGGGAGGGCAGAGCCAACTTGAGAAAGGGGCCATGGCCCTTAGTTGGAATCTGAGTTCTGAACTGGCTGAATGTCTACTAAAGACGTTATCACATTAATTGGCAATTTTAACTTTTTCTGCCTTTAATGGACATACATTCTCATGGGCAAGATGAAATAGAAAATGAAAAGAAAAAAAAAAAAGCTGTATTTTATGGATTAATTTGTTTTGGGCATATCTGAGTCACAGCCTATGGAATTTAACCCTCCTCCACGCGATTTCTTTACAACGCACTGGGGTGGACACTGCCGCGGCAGTAAACAAGGGTTAATGGCAGCGGTTTTAACCCAGGCTTGGGGCCTGGCTGTATGGAAAGCTCCCTGGAGGAAGAGGAGAACTGAATGGAGTCTTGAGACGTCCTTAGGAGTGGGAAGGCGGAGGGGCACTTGGAGACTGACGAGAGAACTGGAGGCAGGGAAGACAGTGTGGACAAAGGTGGAAAACAAATATAGGGGAGGGAGACTGGTTACCCACAGTTTGAGATTCAGGGAATGCAAAGTCAATTCTCTCAATATTAACTCATCCCCTCCTGTGTGCTGGGCCCAGAGTGGGAGGCGCCGCAGCTCGGGCTGCGATGAGGCTGCGATGAGGCGGCACAGCCTACTGGGAGCAAACAGGACATTGTGACTCGGTCACTTTGGTAGAGTATTTAACCAAGGGATTTTGAGATGGCTGAAAAATAATAATAAAATTATCCTTAAAAATTACTTTCATAAGCAAGACAAGGCCTTTGAGCCTCAGCTCTCACTTGCCTGCTCCCCCACCCCCAGTCAGGAATAGGGCTCAGGGAGGAGGCGCGATCCAGGCATCAAACTAGGATTGGGGTGAGGGGCAGGAGGGCCAGCAGATCTGGGAATTCATTTTGGACACATCTCCTAGCTGTGTGACTTTGGGCAAGTCGTTTAACCTCTCTATAAAATGGAGACTTAAATACCTAATTTCTAGGGTAATTGTGAAGAATGAATGCACAATAATTTAGTACCAGGTATGGCACATAGCTAGTTTAATACTATTCTTACCAATTGTGGCAGGTTTTTTGGGTTTTTTTTTTTTCACTCTTCTCCTACAAGAGGTAGGGTCAGTGCCCCACTGCCTTGAACCTAGGGGGACTTGTGACTTCTTTGACTGTCTGGCTTCTGAGGCCAGGTCCTAAGAGGCCACAGGCAGCACCTGCCATGGTCTCCGGAACACTCTCACTGGACCCCTGGAGCACCAGGCTAATAGTCAACTACACTGAGGCTGCCATGCTGCGAGGAAGCCCAAGCCACCATGAGGCCATGTGTGGGCTCTCTGGTGGAAAGTTCCAGCCAAGCCGAGGCATCAGACATGCGAGTGAAGCAGCTTCCAGATGATTCTAGCACCCAGCCTTTAAAAGCCTTCCCAGTTGGAACTCCAGTCATCAGAGAGCAGAGACAAAACAACCCTACTGTACCCTATCCATATTCCTGACCCACAGAATCCATGAGCATAAAAAAAGTGGTGGTTGTTTTAGGGCACTCAGTTTGGGGTGGTTTGTTACACAGCAGTAGAGAACTGGAATACCAGTCGTCACCTTATCATCATTGTGATGGTTTTTTTCTCTAAGCACCAATTTGATAGAGATCTCTATTTGCTGTACTTTCACATACCAAGTTTTTGCACCGCAATGCAGCGTCTCAAAATAAGTACTCTCAAGCACAGTTCAAGTGTTTCTTTACTAATATTCACACATTTGCAGAGCCTACAAACAGCTGATGAAATGGTAAGCACTGGCACTAAAGCTGCTAACAAGTTCCTGCAGG
The DNA here is from genome assembly GCA_029593785.1 of Cabassous unicinctus. Lineage (NCBI taxonomy): Eukaryota > Metazoa > Chordata > Mammalia > Cingulata > Chlamyphoridae > Cabassous > Cabassous unicinctus. The sequence continues at coordinate 5,541 of JAQZBX010054082.1, read as the reverse complement.
AATTTTTTTTACAATTTATTAGTATAATAACAGATTTTACAGTTATATGTGGTATATAATTATGAGCCATATTATGTGTCACCAGCTTATTGCTTGAGCTTACTTCTCCATTAACAAATATGCTGTGGATTTTACATTAGTCAGAATGGGAATTAATGGCTACTTCTAGGGTTTTCCAGCCCCAAAATACTTTAGACCTGATTTTGTTTGTTTATCAAGGAATGGGAATATTGAGCCGTGTAGATGACAGTCTTCCCCACTATACTGTAAGCGCCCTGAAGGCAGGGAATGGCCACCATCTCTTCTCCCCTCCCAAGGCCAGTGCAGGGCCTGGTACACAGTAGGTTTAGAAGGCTGTGGTAGCCGCAGAGGTCTGTTGCTTACATGCCCTTCAAGAACGAACTTGCCATTCAGCTGAAAGGGGGATTCAGTTAGCAGCAGCCTCCAGCTGCAGCACCTTTGGGGGCCACCTCAGCTTTAAAGCCATAGCCACATCCTCCCTAGAAAGCCCCCAAAGATGAACACGGCGGGAATCCTAGGGCCTGGCACTTCTGCCCAACGCAGGATTCCTCACGGGCCGTCGTTGCTCTTGAGATGGAAAACTCTGAGTTAGCGAAAGATTCTGCATTGTGTTCTGAAGCTCTTCCTACTTAATCCTGCTTCTTCCTCCTTTATCTTTCACAGGCATTATCCCCCAATAAAGCTCATGCATTTCTAACTTATCTTAACAGCTATTTCCCTTTGGACTCGACTGACACAAGGGAGATGCTCATCCAATTGAACTTGATCACATAACAGAATTCCAGTTTGGAGAAATAAAGTTTGGTTGAGAGAGGAGAGGCCTCGAATGACTCTGACCCGTCAGGATCCCAGGGCTCAGCTATTGCTGGTGGGCAGAGTCACATGTCTGCCAAGATGATCATCTGCATCAGGTTTGGGGTGTTGACTGTTGCTGAGCTGCCCTCCTCCCTCAGCATCTGTTTACATCTATAAAATCTATAAAATACTGGGGTTGTCCTGGTTTGAGTCTCTTGTGGACCCATGAAAATTATGTTCTTAAGCTAACCCCTTCCTGTGCATGGAAGCTATTATATGTGGGGCCTTTGGGTTAGACCACTTTCCATTAGATCCCTTCAGTTAAGGGTCTTTGATTAGATTGCGGGACCCAGGGTGGGTCTTAAGCCTTTTACTGGAGTCCTTTATAAATAGAGACACACAGAGAGAGACAGCTGCCATTTTACCCTGCCAAGTGAGAGAAGACACCAGGATCGCCTGCAGCTGCAGAAAGAGAAACCTAGAGAGGCGGAGAGAGAGAATTCCCATCTCTACTTCAGACAGCCATTTTCTCCTGTGGAACTCCTAGAGGCCTTTCATCAGAGTTCCTGGCTTGCAGCCTGCCCTACAGAATTTGGACTTGTGCATCCCCATGGTCACGTGAGACAATTCTATAAAATCTCTTAATATTTACAGATATCTCCTATTGGTTCTGTTTCCCTAGAGAACTCTAACTAATAGAGGGATAGAGAAGGCTCCTAGGAAAAGAGGGATTAAGGCCCTGTAATGACCACTGTTGGCAGCTTACCCAGCATCCATTCCCCCATCCTTCTTCCCAATAGAATCCCAATTTTGTCCATCCATCCATCTCTCCTTCATACAGACCATGTTCCTCAAGGGAAGTGAGCCCCGCTCCCAGCTCCAGGGCTCAGCCCAGTTAGTCTAAGAGCAACTCTGTTCTACTCCCAGGCATTGGTTCAGGAATGGTCGTTTGACCCATTCTAGACAATGAAGAGGTTTGCTAGAGGTTCTTCTAAGAAAGTTCTTTGCTCTTCTGCAAGACTTTCCAGAAGTATCCTCTGGATAAGAGCATAGTGGACAACAGACCAGAGGTAGTCATCTTACTGCAAGCAGCTCAGAAAAGGCACAAGCAGGGACACTGGATTAAGTCAACTTGGGAGCTCACCCAACTCCGAGCTTCCAGTATGCTGGTCACTGCATCTTCCTCTAGTTCAGGCCGGCTTAAGGTGAACTATCTCCTCTTTGTATCTTATAACCTAACTGATACAGACATGCCCTTCTCCACTATTGAGTTTCAAAGGTATTAAAATTATGTTCTAGCCGACTGGAGTGACCGCAAGGCAAGGTCGGGTACCAGGCAAGGGCAACAGGGCCTGAAGGAGAACTTGTCATATGTCACGGGGGTCTAGGGGGTCAGGACAGCTGAGCCGGACTCCAGGCCAGGCCTAGGTCTTGAAGAAGAAATGTGCCGTGTCCCTGTGCAGCTGCTTCTGGAAACCTCCGAGCTGGCCTCCCTGACTTCTCGGGGGAGTTCTCTTCATATAGGGCAAGGGCCATAATCCTAGGTCCCCCAGGACTTCTGCAGGGGATGCCTTTAACTACAGATACCACAAAAGGAAAGCAAGTCATCCCTCTCCCCATGAGAAGGCCAACCCTCCACATCAGGCTCCACATCAGAAACCAGGATGAAGCCCTGGAGACATCAGACACGGCAGGCAGAGCTACCCAGGGACTGGCAGTCTCACAGGACACTTGTTCTCTCAGTCTCCCTGCTAGCAGCAGGAGACAAGAGAAGAGAAAGCAGCCCAGGGATCTTGGGAGTCTTTGTGGAGGGGATCCCCAGGCCTTGCAGTCAAGCTAGTGGGAACTTGCTTTGGTCAAGAGAGGCTGGGCTATGCTGCAGTAACAACTTCCAAATCTCCTTCGCTTACTAGATTACAGAAAGATTTCTTTCTCACGTTACGTGTCCATCATGGGTTCGTAAACTGGGGGATCTGATGGCAAAGACCGGGAGGTGGATGTTGCTGAGCAGGCAATTCTCAATGTCTGCTACATTTACGGATGCCTCTATTTGTTGAAAGTAAAATAAAGCATGCTCAGCTTCGCCCTCACCCCTTCTCCCAACCTCCCAGGTATATTTCTAAAGATGGGCATTAATACTGCAGCTTGAAGTCGCTGTGATCCCGGAATCTGAGTTTCCACCGGATCATAGTGGTTGAGAAATAGACAGTGAGCACAAAGTCCCCCTCCATTTTATCTTGGATGTGCTGAATGAGAGGAAATTATACCAATAAAGTAGAAGGGAAGAGAAGAGCTCAAGATCTGGAGACTGACCGACCTGGGTTCAAACCCCGTTCCCCAATTCACTGCCTTTGAGACGTGACCTTGTGGCCTTATCTCTGTCCTCTGTTTGCTCATATGGTAAAAAGGGGGGTGACTCAAAATACCTCCTTGATTTGATGTGAGGACCAGAATGAGAAAGTGTGCAAAACCTGGCACAGTCAGTGCCTGGCAGCCAAAATGAAGAGGAGGAAGGAGAGGAGAAAGCAGAAGAGCAAGGGGAGGGGAGAAAGAGAAGAAAGGCCTATCGGGGTGCCGGCATGGCTATGAACCAGGCAACATGCTGGAAGTTCAGCCTGGAGAACGGGACTTCCATTAGGCCAAGATTCTGGCATTCCTCGGGGCTAGGCAACGATTTAGTGACTGCCTCTGGGCCCCCACCTCTTCCCTGGGCGCAGCCACACTGACTTCTCCTTGGAGCAGCTATGGGAATGCTATCAGCACTTGAGGATTGGGAGGCTGGCCATTTCCACTGCTGAAGTCGTCAAGTAGACCATAGGCATTGTTCTGTGAGTAGATGAATAAATGAGTGGTCATGTAAAGCCAGCCATGGAGCAGCCTTTAGGTTTTCATCCAGGACAGCCTAGCAATTAGGGACCTTTGGAAGTCTTGCTTCTTACAAAATCCACATCTCAGCCACAGAGAAGGAGGCCTGGGAGTTATTAAAGGGTTTCTTGTTTGTTTGTTTTGTAAATGAAAATCAGAGGGAGGAAGCTTGCTGCAGCCAGCTGCAGAGCTCAGAGTTAACCCCTTCTGTGTCACAGAAGCAGTGGTTGCTCTTCAGAATCACATTTTCAAGAGGATGTGCCTGAAGCAGTGGGAGGATGGAGAGCACGAAGGTTCCAGAGACCTGGCTGTGCCTCTAACTAGCTCTGTGATCTGCAGAAAAGTCCCTTAATCATTTTTGCATGTTTGTTTCTCTGCCTAAAACTCAGAGGGTCAAGCCTCCTGAGCTCCAAACATCTCTCCATTCTACCACGTCAACAGCAAAATCAGTTTGTGACTGGGGTAAAATGTCTTCTGGCTTTGGACAAAGGTGAGGTGGCATATATAGACTTTTCTATGGATTCTCTGCTGTACAAATAAGAGGGTTTTTCTTCCTGTGTCTAATAATAAAAATAATAAAAATAAATATGTTACTAGTAATACCTCTTCATTGAAAGTATATTCAAAAACCTATAAAATTGTACGGTACAGAGTGTAAACCATAATGTAAACTGTAAACCATGGTTAGTACAAATACTTCAATATTTGTTCATCAATTGTAACAAATATACTACACTAATGAAAGATGTTATTAATAGGGGGAAATGTGAGAGGGGGAGGGAGTATATGGGAATATGGGAATATTCCATATGGGAATATGGGGTATATGGGAATCCCCTATATTTTCGATGTAACTTTTCTGTAATCTAAAACTTCTTTAAAAATAAAATTAAAAAAAAAATAAATAAGTACTATGTGCCAGGCAGTATTTACACACTTTACCTGGATTCTCTTTTAATCTTCACTGCAATTCTATGAGAAGAGTGCTGGTATTCTCCCCACGTTACTTATGGGAAAATGGAGGCACAGAGTGGTTTCAGGCTTTGTGGCCTGCAAGCGGTGGGGCTGGGATTCAAATCTAGGAGTCTGGTATAGGTGCCCTTACACACTACTCCTTGGGTTCCCAGTGAGCTTATCCCAGGACCACCTAGGTCCATTAGAAGTGTCTTAAGCCTTCAGGGGCAGAGATGAGATGGCAGCCAAACCCAGCTCTAGTCCTAACTCTCCCCGGGACTTGCAAGAGCTCTCCCTTCCCTCGGGCCTCCGTTTCCCCATTTGTAACTTGAGGGAGTCACCCATGGGAACACTGGTGGGCAGAGGATCTCAAACTGGAGTTCAGGGAAGAGCTTCAGAGAGTATATAAACTCCAATCAACTTATGGGAAATGTTGTGCCTAGGAATTTATTTAGCTCACAGGGGGCTGGGGGGTGAGGTGGGAGGCCTGTTCACAGTTCACATCAGATTCTCAAAGGGGACCCTCAAGGGGGCTAGAATCCAACAATATCAAAGAAGACACAACAGCTGAAGGATCTGAGGCAGGTCTCCCCTGTGGTCTTGGTGTCAGGGTCTAACAGCCGGCTATTTGGAAATACCCAAATAGCCGGCTTTATTCAATTGTCTTCCAATGTCTAAGAACTTCCTTAGGCCTAGAATCTCTCTCTTCAGTCTCGCAAGCCAAGGAGGAATGTCTCCATTGCAATCATTCCTTCTGGAGGGAGCCAGAAACATCTTGTCACCTGCAAGGATTTCCAACTAGACCCAAAGAAGTGTCATTTGGAAGAGACCTGTGAATGCAGAGCCTGGAGAAACAGCCAGGATTCAGAATGCCCTCTTCCAAACGCTGTGCTGGGAAAACCTGTG
>JAQZBX010054081.1:0-18729 GCA_029593785.1 Cabassous unicinctus | reverse complement strand
AGGCCCCAGCAGATGGGAGCCCAATCACTTGAGCCACATCTGTGTCTTTTTTGACCAGTTATTGTAAAAAATGTGGCATTATCATTCAAATTGTATCATAGAAATCCCATGCATATTCAATTTCAGAGAACTTTATTAAGGTGAGTATTTTTAGAAGTCATTTATTCTAATGAGAAAAAATACAGCACAGTCTCAAGGATCAAAGCACAGCAGTAACACACAGCCTCCTGCCACTAAATCCCTATGAAAGAGAGAGAAATTGAGCATCTGTGTAAACTCAACATCCTAATCAGATGCCTAGACATCAGCAAAAAATTATGTCATACTAAGAAAATGGAAGAAATGGCCCAAGAAAAGGAATATATCAAAGCCCCAGAAGAGACACAGGATCTGAGAAAACTAATTAACGAGATGCACACAAATTTCCAAGATCAAATTAATGAGTTGAAAGACAATGTGGCTAAAGAGATAAAGGACTTCAAGAAGACACTGAGTGAGCACAAAGAAGAATCTGAAAACCTGAATAGAAAAGTAACAAAATGAAAGACACAATAGGTAAGCTAAAAATCACATTAGAGGGGAGCAGATGTAGCTCAAGTGGTTGGGCGCCTGCTTCCCACATATGAGGTCCCAGGTTCGATCCCCAGTACCACCTAAAAAAAAACAAACAACCACAACATCAGAGGCATACAACAACAGACTCAAATAAAGAATAAGTGATACAGAAGACAGAACAGCTGAAATTGAAGAGAGAAAAGAATGGAAAAATTGAGCAAGGGGGCTCAGGCAGCTGGGTCCCTGCCTCCCACATGGGAGGTCCTGGGTTTGGTTCCCGGTGCCTCCTAAAGAAGACAAACAAACAACGAGCAGACATTGAGCAAAAACAATGAGCAGACAAGCAGACAACGAGCAAAAACAACCAGCAAGACAGCGAGCAAAAACAAAATGAGCAGGAAGCGGAAGTGGCTCAAGCAGTTGGGTGCCCACCTCCCATATGGGAGGTCCTGGGTTTGGTTCCCGATGCCTCCTAAAGAAACAAACAGACAAAGCACAGAAATGAGAAAAAACAACGAGCAGACAATGAATAAAAACAACAAGCAAACAGACAAGGGTGCTATTTCGAGGGGGGAGGGTTGGAATTGAGAAGGGTCCCTGAATGATAAGGGGAGTTGAATGATAACACAAAACTCAACAATGTATATGTCATGGGAGTTCCAGAAGGAGAAGGGAAAAGGGGCAAAAAGAGTATTTGAAGAAATAATAGCTGAAACTTTCCCAACTCTCATGAAAGAAATGAACTTATATGTCCAAGAAGTGCTGTGTACCCCAATTCAAATAAATGCGAATAGATCTAATCCAAGACACATTCTACTCAGAATGTCAAACATCAAAGATAAAGAGAAAATTCTGAGAGCAAGGGAGAAGCAAACCATCACATACAAGGGATGCCCAATAAGACTTAGTGCAGATTTCTCATCAGAAACCATGGACACGACCACAGCGGTATGATACAATTAGGATACTGAAAGAGAAAACCTGCCAGCCGAGAATTCTGTATCGAGCAAAAGTGTCCTTCAAATATGAAGATGAGTATAAAATATTCACAAACATACAGAAACTAAGAGAGTTCATAAAAAAGAATCCACCTTTGCAGGAAATATTAAAGGAAGCCTTAGATCCTGAAAGAAAAAGACAGGAGAGAGAGGCTTGGAGGAGAGTATAGAAGAAAGAATAGCAGAAAGGATAACCAAAAGAATAAAAAGACAGATGAAAATATGACATATGAAAACCAAAGAATAAAATGGTGGAAGCAAATAATGCATTTACAGTAATATCATTGAATAGGAATGCATTAAACTCCCCAATCAAAAGATATAGGCTGACAAAATCGATAAAAACACATGAGCCATCCATATGCTGCTTACAAGAGACTCACCTTAGACCCAAGGATACAAACCAGCTCAAAGTGATAGGCTGGAAAAACATACTCCATGCAAATAGTAACAAAAAAAAGAGCAGGAGTAGCTATACTAATATCGGACAAAACAGACTTTAAATGCAAAAAAGTTATAAGAGATACAGAAGGCCATAATATATTAATAAAAGGGACAATCTGCCAGGAAGATATGACAGTCATATGCACCAAACCAAGGTGCCCCAAAATACATGAGGCAAACTCTGGCAAAACTGAAGGGAGAAATAGACATCTCTACAATAATCATTAGAGACTTCAACACACCATTCACATCATTACATTGAACAACTAGACAGAAGATCAACAAGGAAACAGAGGACTTGCACAACATGATAAATGAGCTAAACCTAACAGACATATATAGAACGTTGCACGTAAATGCATGTGTTATACATTCTTCTCAAGTGCCCATGGATCTTTCTCCAACTTAGACCACATTAGGTCACAATGCAGGTCTCAATAAATATAAACACGATGGAATATTATGTAGCTATAAGAAGAAATGAAGTCATAAAGCATATGACAACATGGATGAACCTGGAGGACATTATGTCGAGTGAAGCAAGCCAGACACAACAGGACAAATACTGTATGATTCAGCTACTATGACCTAAATATATTGTGTAATCTCATGGAGTTAATAACTTGAATATGTGTCACCAGAAAATAGAATAAGTTTGGAGAATGGAAAGCTGAGGGTTAACTTGTGCAGAATTGGTAAAAAGCATGTGTGTTAATCTTTGGAAATGAATAGAAAAGGTGAAAGCCCATGTTTGTAACTAGCAGTACTATTATGTGAGTATGAAAGTGGTTTAAAGGGAAAGTCTAAGGTCATGTATATTACAAAAAGGAAAGCTAAAAAATGTAACATGGGACTGTATAGCATAGTAAAACCACATATAAGATATGAATATGGGTAAAATTGCATATATATGACCATTTCTCTTTGAAACTGAACAAATGTATGTTAATACTACAAGATGTTAATATCAGACAAAAAAACCATTATGCTAAGTGAAAGTAACCAGACACAAAGTACTACATATTGCATGATTCCATTTATATAAAATGTAAATATAAATCAATTTATAAAGGTGAAGTTTCATTAGTGGTTATGTAGGGCTGGGGAAGGACTGCTAAGGGGTGTGGAGCTTTTCTTTTTGGTGTAATGAAATGGTTCTAAAATTTTTTGAGATGATGAATGCACAACATTGTGATTATACTAAAAGCCATTGATTATACACTTTGCATAGATCTTATGGTATGTGAATAGCTCAATAAAACTGCTTAATAAATAATTATGCAAGAATAGCCAGAAATAGCAGCTATGTACAGCAGGGGAACCAGAGAGAGATTGAGAGGTGAAGAATTTTCTTGTTTATTATTATTATTGAGATAATGAAAGTGCTCTAATAATGACTGAAGTGATAAATGCACAACTATGCGATTATAGCAAATACTATCGATTGTACACTTTGGATGAATTGCATGTTTTATTAATATATATATAAAATAAATGATTTGTTAAAAAAAGTAAAAAAAAAAATTAGGTATTATGCTAAATATATACATTTTAAAATTTGCAGTTCTGTGGTTTCCTGTGACTTGAATTGGTCCAAATGGGAAAACTTGGCTCTCTACTGGATGTAAACTAGAGTGACAAACCAGTTGGAAGTGGATGAGGGTATCTGATCCTGTTTAGATTTGGGGATCTCTGCAATCTGGTTGTCATGCTGAATTTTGTTTCTTTCCTATTGGGATCTGGATCTAAGGCTGAAAATGAATTTTACCTTTAAAGCTTGTTAGAAACTTATGTGGGCTACATGGGATGACTCTCCTCTTAAAATTGAGGACTGTGTACATTTCCCCCTCTTTTCTCTTCCCCCTCATCTCAATGTTATCATATCTTCTGGGTGTCATTAAAGTATTTTTGTTTAGAAGGCTTTTCTAGAGCTCTGCCTTGTGTGATCTATAGGCATTCCATCACTGTGATAAGAATAGGAGTGGGACAGTTGGAAACTTACTTGAGAAGAGCTTACAGTCACAGAAGAGGTGAAAGAGAGCCGATAGACCCCCAAAGATTAGGAATCAAGGAGTGGAGGGCCGCCAAAATTCTGTTTCTCAGGCCTTACCTGGCATAAGGCTTAGGAATCTGTGAACTCAAAAAATTCTTTGGGTAAGCTGAATTTGAGCCACTGAACTAGTTATTTCACTTTCTTACAGATGAGGGTAACTGGCCTCAGGTGACATGGTGAGTTTGGGGCAGGGAGGGGTCCAGAGCCTTGCTCTGGCCCCAGAGTGCCTTCCTCTGAAGTGCACTGGGCATTGTTGTATGAGGACGCCCTCCTACCCCTTTGGCCTGGTTTCAAATGAGCACTGAGGCATTGTTTGTACTCAGTCCACATTTTAGCCAGTGCAATCCCTATCTTCTTTTTTCTTTGCTTCTTCCTGACTCCCATGTTTTCTCTGGATGCCCTGAACCATCAAGCAAATAAACTTGTTTTTCTCAATATTTGTGCAAGTCTAGAGACATGAAACTCAAAGATTGCCTCATCACAGAGTTGTCTTACCAGTGATCTGTATCTTGTTTATTTACTGAGAGGACAGATAAGTTTGAAATCATCAGCATCACTCTGGGATAGGTAGAGGGAGGAGGCCGCTTTTTCTCAGCAGCTCCTGGCCCACTTCCAAGGCCCCAGGACATGCTCAGAGCAGATGGTGAAGCTCAGGTTTGTTACAGTGTGGTAGAAGCCAGGCTCAAAACAGGACAGAAACTTCCCCTTCATCTGTCACTTTAGTTGGGCCACCCCAACTGGTGGCAGATTGCTTCAAAGAGCACTTCTCCCAACAGACCTTTTGGGAGTTTTTTTGTAGATAAGGAACATAATTTTAATGGATAGGAAGAAGCTTACATTTATTTGGTGAATTGCCTTTTTGTATCCAAACCCTTTGTCTCGGGCAACCAAAAGGCAGCTTCCCTGGTCCTCACATTTCAGCACTAAGTTTGCTTTCACTCTTCCCAGGATGAGAGAGGCTGAGTGGTCCCTGCAGTTGCTTAAAACTCAGGAGATGATCAGCTCAGTTCCGTTTCTCTCCTACCCTCTGCCATTCTGGATATTCCTTCTGTAAGACTGAAAGGACTTTGATCTCTGGAGATGTTGGTGGCCCAAACCCTGCCTGTTCATCTCAGGAGGGAGCAGGTAGCTGAGCGCTAATTCTCCTTCCTGAAACAAGGAGGGCAGGCCGGGCCTGAGATATTTTACATGGATCCCAATTCCACTAGGCACCCTGCCTCCTGAAGGGAAGTGACTCAGCTGGTGCACAGATGGGAAAGTGGCACACCATGCAGTATCCCATATATCCAACCTAAGGTTCTGCTTGGTGACTGACGATGAAGGAGAGAAGACAGATGTCACAGCACATCACGCTGGGTGTCTTTACAAGGCAACAACACTAAGTGGTGGAGGAAGAATCTGGGGGTAAGGAGAACATGTCATGTTGAAAAGCAAAATATTTTCTTGGTACACATCTCCATATGGAATAAACCCACATTCACATATGGAGAGAGATATGCAGAGAACTACAGACACCCACATGCCACTGCTCAGGGCCCAGCTAAGTGTTCCCTGTCATGGCCTTGCTTTCTCTGACCCTCTGAGGTTACAGGGAGAGGAGGGTTGTCAAAACTGAGTCCCAACTGTTTGGCGTACAACTGCCTTTTCTACCTATTTCAAACTCAACTACAAGGCAGAACACATCCCAGAGAGCTCTGAAGTCTTCGTTATGGTTCACAGGCATCTGAGAAATGTAGATCTCCACAGGAAAGCTGTCACCGTCAACCTGAAAGGGGCAATGGAGGTGTCCCTTTTCCGACTCTGGGGCTCAAGCCCACAGTCCATGATGCTTTGGATGGTTGCCACAGAATTAGAAAGAAAATGGAAAAGGTCCAATTTAAAAGACAGAATATATTTTGCTAAAATCTATGTGTATGCCTTCCAGAGGGTGCGCCTCCTGAGGGAGACTTGCACAGTTAGTTACACATAAGCAGGAACAAGAGATAACGGCTTCACCCAGTAGAAAACTAGCAGCATCACTGGGGACCCTGGGGCCATCCCCAGGGTCCTCTTCAAGAGGCCTCTCCTGTGGTGGGGGAGGGGTGCCTGGTCTGCAGAGCTATAACTCATCCATCATGGCGAGCAAATCATCCCCTTTGCTGGCGCTCCATCTTGGCTGGTCTGTGATCTCAAACTCCCCCATGATCCGAGCCAGCTCTTCCTTTCTCTGCTGGTCCTGTTAGAGAAATGAGAGGGGAAGGGGAATGAAGAGGATGTGCTGGCACAAACGCCTCTCGGTGCAGTAGGAATTTAATTTTATGTGATGTACCACTGTGATGCATTTCAGTTCCTCAGCGGTTTGTCAGAAAAAGGACGATTGGTACCAGCTGATTAGAGAGAAGGGGGGGGTGTCTTTGAGGTTCAAGGTTATTACAAGATGAAGAGGGGAATAAGATTTGACCCTGTGCAATCCCCTCCACATACCTGGGTAGCTTGTATGTTAATCACTTCATAGGATAACTCTTCTGGCCTGGTTAATGCTGCCTGTCTGGGTGAGATGGTAAAAAAAAATGGGTTAAAGGTTAAGGTTTTTTCCTCTGTTTGTGTGGCAAACTGGCTCTTGATAATTTGGCAAACTATTTTTTCTGTCATTTCTACCCAATCCCCAACCTAGGTACACGCCATTCCAGAAAGTCAAGTTCTTTTGTGTTTCTGTGCCTTTGCACATACTAAACTCTGCCAAGAATGCGTCTCCCCTTTCTCTGCTTGGCAAATACCAAGACCCAGCTCAAACACTAACTCCTCCAGTCTGCCTGTGCAAAGTGAGCCACTCTGTCCTCAATGAGAACATTTATGACCTAATTGAAGTAACTTACGTACATGTTCTCCATTCTCCCACTCAGTTGGGAGCTTCCTGAAAACAGGCTGTAGGTCTTTCACTCCATCTTTGTGTGCCCACCACTTACCACACGACTTGCCACCCAAAAACACTCAAAAAGTTAGCTTAATACATAGGGAAAGAGAAGGCAACCTCCACCCCAAATAGTTGGTTGTGAGGAGGATCACATGAGATAAATACATACTTTGTAAATTGAAAAGCACTGCATATTTATTACTACTGCTATTGGTTTGGGGTAAGAATGTCTAATCCCAATGTCATCAAATTTCAACCTCTCTCTGGTTTCTAACAGACTTTTCTTAATATGAGCATCTTGGCTTCCAACACTTCTTGTTCAGCTCTGCTCTGCTAAGTAAAAAATTACAACACTTTTTTGAAAGAATCCAAAGGTTTAGATGATTTAATTCTGGTGGGTTCTTCTTTAACTAGGTTATTGAATTCATAAGTGTTTATGATCATCATGTTTTAGTTGTTATCACATTTAGGATTTTTATAGGTGGCTTTAAAGAAATAGGTCTAAAACATACTCCTCTTCTTCATCTGTGGTAAAGAGATTCAACCGGAATCCTGGCTCAGGACCTACGGGTTTCTTAATCTCGATTCCTCCCATAAGCCTGGCCAAGAAATTCAGCTCTTCTTTAGCAAGAGGGTTTGGAGCCATGCTTTCCTGCAGAGACAATTTCATCATTTTTAGCCACATGAAAGTGATCACATTTCCTGCTAAAGACCCCAGAGTTCCAGGGTGGCATTCCAAAACAAGGTAAAACAATAACTGTTTAAATTATTTCTGGGAAGAACTGGGTCCAAATAAAGAGCAGACAACAGGGTTAACCACAAGAAAAACAATCCAGGTCAGAAGCAGAGGGACAAAGCCAGCCAGTAAACCAGCGACTTTAGCACTTTCAAGATGAGTGGAAGGCCCCAGGGATCCCCATTTCTCCTCAAACCACCTTCCTCCTTGAAGGCCAGTGCTTCCTCTTCAGAGTTAACCCAGTTCCCTCTGCATTTACAGGTAGCCACAGTCAAGGCTCTAGGTGCCAGGGCACTCATTCGGTAGGAGCTCCCACACTGCCCTCAGGTGGTGACAGTCATGAACACACCCTCAAGCCCATTCCCTCCTCTTACTGTCCTGGCCCCGCTTCAGCCTCCCCCTCTCTACCTCCAGCCTACGTCTTCCCCTGCTGTGCCTCTTCCATTAGCCTGCTTATGAGAGTTAGCTAAATTATAGTGCTGGTCTCATTTCTCCCTTACTTGCAACAGACTCCTCTGCCTACTGCCTAAAGAACAAAACCCAAATTGTTTAAGGGCCTTCCTAATCAAGCCCCAGTATCCCTGCCTAGTCAGGTCTCTGGTCACCTGCCTCAGTTCCTTTATGACCTACCCATGTGGGAGACACACTGCCTCCCTGCTTTAGCCCCTCTGTGCCTTTGCTCATGCATGCCCGTTTCTTCTCTGCTATTCAGTATCTCACCCACTCTTTAGTGCCCCACTTAAGTGCCACCTCCTCTGACCCTCGTCCTCTGGAGGGAACATGCCTTCTTCTGGGCCAGTGCTTTGCTCAGAATACCTAGCTAGCTCTTCTTACACCATCTTGTAGTTATTTGTTTCCATCTCTGTCTTTCCTAGGGTACTAAAGTCCCTTCAGGACGGAGCCACATCCAAGTCAGCTGTGTCCCTGGGTACCCAGCCCATAGGTGCAGTTCAGTAAACGTTAGCCAAATAATGAATAGTCCATGATTTGTTCTATAGCTAGCTAGTAGCTAGTTCAGTGAAAATTTGTGAAGATGGAATTCAGAGAACCTAAAACCCCGTTTTGAACTTAGCTGGATCATCACTATATAGGAAAGCATTAAAAAGGGATGTTTTAATGATCAGAATATACACAAGTGCTGGAATCAGCAACCACAGACCTAATGGCACGGGAACAATACTATTTCACATGTCCTGGTGTGTGGTTCCTGTTTAATTATGGTTGTTGAGCCAAGCCTAAAATTACCTAATTAGTCAGATCACTAGAAGTCTCCATGAGAAACTACAATTAAAAACCCATGTACTTGTAAGGCTGAATCAAGATTGCAAACAACGAGGGAAATGTTGGCTAGCTTTGAAATCTAAGCAGTTCCCTCCTCCCTCCCTCTCCAGCTTTTTGTATCTAGAAATAAACTCTGAAGATAAGTAAGGGAGGCAGAAGTTCACCTCTGTCCGTGAAGTCAAATTCTTTGATGCTCCAGACATATGTGTTTCCACAGGCCGATTCACACTATACCTGGTGTCAACAGAAAGAGGTGGAAACGTTACCCAGCCCCTTTACACCGTTTTCCTTCTAATGCATAAATATAGCTGGTAGTTTTTATTTTGGGATACAAAATAGCATCCAGAAAGGATGTGGACGTCAACCACTCAAACTTCACTTCCTACCAAAGAAAAATGCTTGGTGATGCTATGTGGAAATGCCTCCTCTTATAATATGTATCACTAAAAAAATATGTAAACATTACATGAAGGCCAAGCCTTTCTGGATTTCCCATTGTAAACAAACTTTTGGCTAGTTCTCTTCCATGGCTGTTTAAAATTGTGTATCTTTTTAGCCTGTCAAGTCACCTTATATTTGGAGTTTTTGGGTGCCCTTTGGAAATGCCAGGACTCTGCATGCATTGTATCCTGGGGAAAATTATTCAACTTGTCAGAAGGAATTTTCATAGCAGAAGTCAAGCTGGTTTTTATATGAAATGACCTCTCTTGGACTTGAATTTATTCAGGGAGGGAGAATTTGCTTACATATTAGTTCCCAGCTTCAGGAATCGGTCTCCATATAGTTCAAAAGAACCTTCTTTTGGTGCAGTGACATAGTTTCCACTGTGCTTGAATTTTACCTTCTTCACTTCTTCGCCTTTGTTGTTGAACATTCTACAATACAAAGTATGACATGATGGAATGTTCTCCAAGTTCAGGTAGTCCTGGGGGCTTCTTTATTCTTTGTACTATAGGACAAAAAGGAGTTCATGCACTCCCTCAAGATAAAGGTGATTGTTAGAAACACTTGGTTATGGTAATAAAAATAATATAATAACAATAAGTAATATTTATTGAGCACACTTAGGTGCCAAGAGCTGTAGAAGCACTTTACAGTGCTATTATCTTACTCAATTTCACGGTAACCATTTAACAGCTGAAGAACTCAATCCTGGAGGACTGGAGTGCCTTGCTGAAAGTGTTAAGTGGCAGAGTCAGGGTTGGAATCTGACTTCTTAACCACCATGCTTTACTGAGAAAAGGGAGGGCCCAAGCCAGCAGAGCCTGATGGCCTACACATTGGGTTCCTGGTCCCCCAAATATTGGTCTAATAATCATTGTTGAGAATTCACCTGATGAGTCCAGGAACTTCAGTTCCCCAGGGAACCGGCCCGGACACTGGCAACACAAAGCGACCATTAGAATTCTGAACTTTGTCCTTTAGAAATATGGACACCTGGAAAACAAGTATAGTTACTGTCATTTTTCTTGGCATATTTTCATAGACATGGCATTCTGAGGATGGAAAGTGTGAAACAGCTGGGGAATATTACCCAGTGAGTTTATAACAATATCAAGAGGGAAAAACATTGTAAACTACCACCTGTGCACTTACAATGTTTAACAAACAGAATTTCTTTTGAGCCGCACAGCAACCTTCCGGGTGAGTTGTACTGCCTCCATTTTAAAGGTGGGGAAACTGAGGTACAGAGAGTGACCCAAAGAAAACAATAAGAGGCAGTGCCAGGAGTCAAAACCAAGGTTCACTCCAAATTCTATGCGTGCCCCTTGGTTCCCTGCTAACTTTCCATGCAACTGCTAGGCTGGAACTACATGAACCTCACTGTCTCCATTTCGTGGATGAGGAATCTGCAGCTCGGAGGTTAAGACACTTCCTCCAGTTCAGCCAGCCCCTAACAGCAGAGCTGGGCATTCTGAGCCTGCGTGCTCCTGACTGGGGTGCTGAGTTCTCATCCCCGTGCTGGGCTCATGAGAGGGGAGCTGGAAGAGGGGGATCCAGGTGGCTTTGGAGTTCGAAGGCCTTTTGTATGACTGAAAACATCACTTTCTGCCTATTTCTGCTTCCTGCTTGGTATTCTCTGTGTAGAGGTTTTGGTCATTCACAGGTTAAATCCCATAAAGACTGCAGAGGTTAGTCAGTTTGACTGGGGTTTCCTCATCTATAAAATGAGTTAGTTTAGCTTGGGGTCCTTTCCAACAAGTTTATATTTGTGATATAATCAACAATAAGCATCTATTATGTACAAAGCAGTGAAAATACATCGTGACAACAGAACTTGTAAGCTGGCAGTGTGGCATGCTTATCAGTTAGATGGCCTGGGCTCAAATCTCAGCTGGGCCACTTCCTGGCTCTGGGTTTTTGGTTAAGTTACGCAATTGTTCTGTGCATCAATTTTCTCTTCGGTAAATCGCGGGTAATAATAGCACCTACTCAAGGGGTGAGTGTGCCAAACTAAATCAGATCGTGTATAACAAGCAATTATCACAGAGCCTGACATAATAAGTGCTCAATAAATGGTAGCTATTCCTCTCATTACAGTCTAATTGGACACAAGACACAAGAAGAAAATGGAAAAAACCTAACATTATAAAGCAGGCCCCACTAAATAGCATGTTAGTTCATTGAGGAGAATGACTACAGGCCTGGGGAGGTGGGTGGGTTTGGAGCTGGGCCTGGCAGGGAGAAGGTGGGTGCAGAGACATTCCAGAAGCAGAGATGGGCTGGGGGCTTACCAGTAAACCGGTTTGGCTAGAGGATTTGGTTGGATGACCTTAAGGAATTCTGTGCCCAAGGGATGTGAGTATAGGAATGGAGAAAGAAAATTTAGTGAGAGAAGTGCTAGATCCTGTTTGCCTAATTCTAATAAGGTCAACTATGTCACAGTAGATATATGAAATGTACAAATTTACAAGTCCTGTGTGCATCTGTGTTTGGCCAGAGAGTCTGCCCTCTTCTAGACAGGACTGTTGGGTCTGTCTGCTTGCCCAGCCCCTCTGCTGGCCCTCAGCTGTGGGTGTGACTCTCCCATGTCCTATCCCCTAGAGCTAGGGAAAGATAGGAGAAGGGAGATAACAAAGGAGGAGGACCAAAAGAAAATTACCATCAGATAATACCTAACTGCAGTGGAAAATCACCTGCCCATCACAGGCTTCACAGACCCCTCCCCTGGACAGTTCCCAGTCAGAGGAATATGGAGCCAGTAAAAAGCTGTAGTTTTCCAAATTCTTCTTTTGCAAAAGGCAGACGGATGAGAACGTTGGGACTTCCAAGTCCTCATTTACATGGAAGGGAAAGTAGGGGGAGAACCCTCTTACCCAAGGTTGAGGTAAGAACGCAAGAACTCCTAGGGCCTCTCCATCATCACTCTCATGCCACCCTTTTGTTCTCCAAGTGATCTCAACTACTCCCCTAACTCCAGTGTTCACCTCTGTGCTGACGGCTCCCAGATCTCGAGCTCCCACTCAGCCTTTTTCCTGGGCATCTGACCCATCTATCCCATTGCTCCTTGGATGTGCCCACGTATCGGTTCCACAGGATGCACCTCAAATTCGCCCTGCTCAGAACAGGGCTCAACATTCATCTTCCAGCCTTGCTCCTCCTCTGGTGTTCCCAATCTCACTGAATGACACTGGCAGGTCACCGAGCAGCAATCTGAGTCCCCTTACCCGTCACCTTCCATGTCTATTTGGTCTCTAAGCCTTATCAACCTAGTGACCACTCCTTGTATCTGGCCTCTCCTCTCCAGCCCAAATATTCCTCCCTGGTCAGACCTTTATCAACTTTTACCTGGCCCAGCAGGAGCCTACCTTTTGGTCTCCCTGCCTCCCTCCTTGCCTGCTTTTAATTTAGCCTCCATTCTGCTGCTAAAGAGAATCTTCTAAAATCCCATCTATGTCCCACCGTTGCTTAAAACTTTTCATTGGCTCTTTGTTGCCTGCCAGATAATGTCCAGTTGGCCCTTGTTCTTCTCTCTAGCCATGTTGCTCCTTGAACTCCACAACCCAGCCATACTCAACTGTTTACAGCCCTCCCTCTGCACCCAAACAAACAAACCACATCAGGCAATTACATGCCTCTGTTGTGCCTTTACTAAGAAGGAAGGTGTCCTCTATCTAGGATGTCATTTCTAACACTCCCACTTGTGTTCCCACGGGCCTGGTGAAAACCTATTTCTTTTAAAGGTGATCAGCAACTCTATTAAGACTTTCCTGATTCTCCTGGGTAGAAGGACCACTCCTTCCTTTATATCCTGTCTCTTTACACTCTTCTACCTTGGAACTAAACATTCCTGAGGGAATTTCTGCATCCCCCACCCCCTTCTCTAATGAGTTCCTTGAGGGCAGAGACTATGTTTTCTATGGAAAGAGGAAAAGAAGCTCAATGAGTTGTGAGGCTGGAGTGCTGGGTGAGACACTTCCATGAGTATCCATGCTCCCCAGGATGGCGGCAGGACTCCCAGGACAGGGAAGGGAGTGAGCCAGGGACTTAATGCTCGGTGAAGGTGGGCGAGTGACAACGGCAGTCAACTTACACAGTGAGTGATAAGTAAAGGCTTTGGATGATGTTGTCTGACCTTAAAAGAGGAAGACTGAGTTTGTGAGGGTGGGAGAATAAAGATCTGAAAGTGAGGGAGAAGCTGGCAGAATGCTGCCCCTGCTTCTCTCACCCTGCCTGTGGGTAAGAGAGAAAGATCACCCTCCACCAAGTGACCTGAAGACTTTAAATACCATCTCTAGGCTGTTTGCTGATGATTCTCACATTTATGTCTCCAGCCTGGATCTCTCCCCTGAGCTTCAGATTTGTATATTCAATTGCCTACTTGATACTGCTACTTGGATATCTCACAGGCAAATCAAACTTAATAGAAATATTCAATGAGTCCTACGAGGTGTTGGCTGCCCCGCAGCCACAGGAAGCTGCAGCTGCTGCTACTGGTGGCCTCTGTGCAGATGTACTGCTATCACTGAACACTGACACATTTGAAAATGCCAGGGACACTCAGCCATCAGTATGTCCAAGTATGAATTTATTATGTTACGACATGGAGAGGGTGCATGGAATAAGAAGAACTGTTTTTGTAACTGGGTGGATCAGAAACTCATCAGTGAAGGAATAGAGGAAGCTCAGAACTGTGGGAAGCAACTGAAAGTACTAAACTTTGAGTTTGACCTTGTGTTCACATCCGTCTTTAATTGGTCCATCCACACAGCCTGGCTGATCCTGGAAGAACTCAGTCAGGAAATGGTTCTTATGGAAAGCTCCTGGCATCTAAATGAGCATCACTATGGAGCCTTGATTGGTCTCAATAGGGAGAAAATGCCTTTGAATCATGGTGAAGAACAAGTAAGGCTCTGGAGAAGAAGCTACGGTGTGATGCCACCTCCTTTTGATGAGTCTCATCCTTACTACCATGAAATCTACAATGACCGGAGGTATAAAGTGTGTGACGTGCCTGTGGATCAACTGCCATGATCTGAAAGCTTAAAAGATGTTCTGGGACTCCTTCCTTATTGGAATGAAAGGATTGCTCCTGAAGTGTTAAGTGGCAAAACCATTCTGATATCTGCTCATGGAAATAGCAGTAGGGCACTCTTGAAACATCTGTAAGTTATTTCAGATGAGACATTATTATTATTTTTTTCCCTTTAAAAATAATTTATTCATTTCTGCATACAGAATACAGGGAAGCAAGGGCGATGCCCACGGGCCCTGGGCTGGCCTATCTTCCCAGTCTGTGCACTACAAATACCCTCTGCACAACCCCAGGGCAGCCCTGCACACACAGCTGCAGAGCTCATTGTGGAAACACATGGGGCCCCATTCAGTCTGGGGCACCCCACTATTACAATTTCCCAGCTTACTTTTGCAAACACTGAAACCCATGTAACTGGTTCTTCCTATTATTTGCTTTTGCAAAATTCTCATGTGAACAAGGAGGCCACAGACCAATTGTGCCTGAGTAGCTGTCAGCTGCCGATCTCGTGAGCAGGGGACTCAGAACCTCCCTAGGCTTCTCAGCCCCAGGCTGCCCGGAGCTCCGGGACAGGACTGCTGCCCAGGGACCCCCCACATCCTGGGGCAGCGATGGAGGAGGAAGGGCAGGCCAGGCCAAGAGTGAGGAATAAAGTCTTTATTGAGCTCAGACCAGGAGTCCAACTTTATTAACATAACCCTTCCTACTGGTGTCCCCATTCTCCTGGACCTGGATGAAAACCTGCATGCTGTTGGACCTAACCAGTTCCTGGTAACCAAGAGGTGATCCGAGAATGCACTAAGAAAGTAGAGGATCAAGGAAAAGTGAAATAAGCTGGAAAAGAAAGCTTAAAATGGATAAAAGTAAATAAATAAATAAATCTTTAAAAAAATTTTGTCTAAGTGCTTAAAAAACAAACAAAAAACCTCGAATTTGCTTTCTCCAGAGGTAGGCTGTGAGATAGAGTTTGTATAGGTAACTTATCTTGGTCCAGATAATGATTTTAGGATGCCTGAGTGTTTTTGTCATAAGCCTTATGAATTAGTTATCCTGCCAGACCTGCTAGTAACCACTGGGGCTTGATCAAGGTCATAAGCTTTTGAGATGGGAGATTAATAAATGGAGGTGAAGTTTAAGGCATTTATCATTCAGTAAACTGTTGAGTCACCATTGCCTGGCACTATTCCAACCTTGAGGTTACAGCAATGAACAAAAGATAAAAATCCTTAAATCTGCATTGCACTTCATTTAGTAGTTAAGTACATTTATATTTGCTGAGGTTTTCTGAGATGATAGTGAGCAATATTAGATAATATACCATATTTAACTATTTATTACTAGTCAGTTTCCTCTAGGAAAAGGAATGCTTGATAATTAAAACCAGAGGACCATGAAATGGGACACAGGTAGATTCCTCCAAAACAATAAACGACAACAACAAAACTCTCTAACTTGTCTCCAGTCCAGGGACATCATTTGTTCGGCATTTGTTAGAATTCCTCTTTGGCGACATAGATAACCATAGCTGTTTATGTTCTCTTTTGTTTTGTTTTTGTTTTATGAGTTTAATCTCTGAGTACTTAATATTGATTTAGAAATAAAGTTCTGTGACTGAAAGTGAAAAAAAAATAGAAATATGAAATTTTTTACCCAAATAGTAATACTGTCTTCAAGTCCCTCCCCATCTCAGCAAATGGCATTACCAGTTGCTCAGGCCAAAGATGTGGTCGTTCTTCTTCATTTTCCTTTCTCTCTTGCCCTACATCTAATCTCACAGGAAGTCCTGTTGGTCTTACCCGGATGTACCCCAAATGTTCACCTTCCAGAACATAAATCAGATTATGTTAATCCTTGCCTGGAAATGCTATCTTCTCTCTACTCTGAGAATAAACTCCAAACACCTTACTATGACCTAAGTTCAGGCTGATAGTCAACTGGTGGGTACCAGTTTGTTTCTAACTGGCATCTGTACTGATTAGTCAGTGCCCATGCTGCACAGGTTGCTAAATTTATTTTGAGCATCACTCCTGCCAACAGGGCACACTCCATTCACACTGGCTTTTTCTTTGTCCTAGGAACACAGCATGCTTGTTTCCATCCAAGGGCCTTTGCACCAGCTGCCTCTTCAGCATAGATGTCCTTCCCTGAGATCTTTGTAAGTTATGTTCTCACCGGAAATGTTTCTCCTCAGAAAGGCTATTCTTGACGCTAACTCTATCATATAAAGATGTGCTGCCCAATAGAGTAACCACTAGTCAAGTGTGGCTATTTAGATTTAAATCAGATTAAATTAAATAAAATGAAAAAATTCAGTTTCTCAGTCCCACTCATCATATTTCAAGTGCTCAACAGCCACATGTGTTGGTGGCTAGCATGTTGGAGAGTACAGATACAGAGCATTTCCATCAAACAGAAAGTTCTATTGCATAGCACTGGTCTAAAGGAACAGCCCATCTCAGATGCCCTCTATAACTTAATATTGCTATCTTTCTGAAAGTTATCAGTACAAGAAAATAACCTATGTGTCCTGTCTGTCTCTTCCTACTAGCACAGGACCTCTTCAGGGCAGGGGCTCTGTTCACTTATGCATCTCAAACACTTAAAACAGGGCCTGGCACACGGTAGGCACTGAATAAATATGTTAGCCTGGCTGTTTTTCCAGGAATGAGGTATTTCCAAGGAAATAATGGAGTGGTGGTACAAGGAACATTCTATGAAGAGGCTAAGATGGAGTGATGTTTTCCAACAGTGGACTAATGGGAAGAACAGGAAGAAATGATGGAAGGATGTATAATTGGGAATGAGAGTACAGGAGCGGGTGGAGGACCTGAGGGACCTACTCTCTAGGAAGCAACTCTGGAGTTGTAGGGAGCTGAAGGGGGCTGGGAATTGAGATGGTTGTAAATGACGGTCAAGATTCCAAATGGAATTGGTCTTAGTGTAGTCTCTCGCCAGGCTCCAGTGTACTGTTTGGGACCTTGACTACATGTCATAGAAAGCTTTGCATATCAGGCTGAGGAGTTTTGTATTTGCTTTTGTTAAACAATAAGCAAGCAGTATTAGATTAGAGCTGTGTTTTCCTTATTTAGTTAGTTGGTTTGGGCAACAAATCTAAAAACTATCAAAACTATTTTGAAAACAGAGAAAGTCTGTGAGGCAATCACAAATTGCAGCTGAGCAGAAATACCATTAAAGCCCAGACTTGGAAAAGCAGCCCAGCTGTTACAGATCAGCGGCAGAATAGTGTCAGAATACGTGATTCTTATTTCTCTTGATGAATGTTCTAATGCTTCACTGCCTGTCCATTTAGCAATTACAGCTTAATATAGTTTGTGGTTTAATCTATTTTAATGCTCATGCTATGTACTTATTAGGAAAGTCTTTTCATTATTATGGATTTTATCTTGACAGAATTGAGAAATCAATATGGCTGCTTGTATTACTATAGTCCATAAAATAATGTCCAAATATGCACAGCCTCGACAGCAGTATGATGCAAACTTTTCAATATTTTAAAGCTTAATGCAAAACTTAATCTTTTTTGTACTTTCATATTTTTTATTGTAATCATGACTATTAGAGATCTTAATTTATATTGATGCTATTATTGCTCCATCCATGGCAAGTAAATTATTCATGAGGGCTAAAAACAAAATTGGTATTAGAGCTGAAACCTATTTGTCTTCCCTGGTACATGGAAGGGAAATAACAAACAGGCACTATTCACATTCCATTTCTTCTCTTTTTGGAATTTTAATTTATTTTAAAAATATGTTATATATGCACATGTGCAAAGTTCAAGAGGTTCAAAAGGGTATACAGTGGAAAGTCAGTTTCTTGCCCATCCCGGTTCTTCTTACAGTTCCCTATGCCCAGGAGGCCACTACTGTGATGAGTTTTTTTCTTTTTTTTAAAGATTTATTTATTTACTTGATCCATTTTAAACCCCCCCTTCCCCATTTGCTGTTTTGTGTCCATTCGCTGGGCAATTCTCTGTGTCTGTTTCATCTCTTCTCATCCTCCTCCTCCAGTCTTCACCAGGATTCGATCCTGGAGACCTCCGATGTAGGAGAGAGGTGTTCTGCCCTCTGCGCCACCTCGGCTCCTGGTTTTTTGGAGCTTTCGGAGCATCTTGTCTTGTCTCTCTCCTTTTACGTCATCATCTTGCTGCATGGCTCCCAGGGCCTGGCGGCTCACCGGCACACAGAGCCTGGCAGCCCATGCGCCTTCTATATATATATATATATATTTTTATTTTACCGGGAGGTCCCGGGGATCGAACCCAGGTCCCTC
>JAQZBX010054080.1:0-18731 GCA_029593785.1 Cabassous unicinctus | reverse complement strand
AAAAAAAAAAAAGAAGAAGGTAACTCTTTGGCAATATATTACTATGCAAAGTTTCAATTTCATAAGAACAACCACCATTAGCAAAGGCTTTTTGTAATGGTCTGTGCTCCTTTGCTAGGCACTGCCCATGTACTCTAGAGATTCTTGCCACTTTATTAGAGAATGTAGCAGGACTTCCCAGGATAGGAATTCAATATTCTTTTGGTTATTGTGTGGTTCTCTACCCATGAAGGTGACTAAATAAATATATTTCTATGCCATAGAGGAATGCCCCAGGTGTACCGCTCCCCACACTCTCACCCATTACCAACACCCTAAACCAGTGATCTTCCCCTGACACAGTTGTGACCCTTTTGTGTTCCAAAACTTTCCTAAAACAAGGCCAAAAAATAAAAAATGAAAATAGGAAAATAAAATAAAATAATAAATAACAAATAGAATACAAAAATAAAAAATAAATAATAAAATAATGTTTTACAATGTGTCTTTCATCACCATAAGATCAGTTATCTTTTATGTAGAGTGAAAATTTCTTCATATATGTTCCTCCAGTGTCTTCTTATTTTTGTTTCATCTTCAAAGAAGCTTTAGGTTTTAGAAAAGTCACAAAGAAAATACAAGGGATTCCAATATACCCCACCTCTCCGCTTCTCCCACACTCCCTTATTAATAACTTTTCACATGTCTATGGTACATTTGTTACAATTGATGTACAATTATTGGCCAATAGTTTACATTATGGGTTACATTTTTCACCATACACTTTAATAGGTTTGGTCTGTATCCATCATTGAAAGATCATGCTGAATAATTCCAAACTCCTAAAAATGCCCTATGTTACATCTATTCTATTCCTCCTCCCTCCTTTTGAAACCTACGGTAATCACTGAGTTTCAATTTTTGAAAAATAACGTTCATATTTACATGCAATAATATTGAGGGCTTGACATATTGGTGTGTTTTCTTTCATTTCAGACTGTCTATGTTCTTGAGAGATTATTGTCCATTTATTTAAAAATATAGAAGAACCCCCCATAATGAGAGTTTAATATTTTCTTATTTATTGCATGGGCCTCTACCACCTGAAATAACACAACTTGACAAGATGAACATTTTCATATTTCAGAGAAGCATGCCCTAGGTGTGCCTTATCCTACATAGCACAACATACCCAAAGCTGTGCACAAGTAACCCTACCCTACTGTATTTTCCAAAAGAATCTTCCAACCATTGTAATTTAAACCACAGATCTAAAAATAACCAGAGCTCACTTGTTCCATTCTCTAGCCCTCCCCCAAGTTCCATGAAGGGTTCTAACCATCCCTATGCCCTTACTTTCCTTCACACTCCAGCATCATCAAACCAAATCGCTTCACTGAACCACTATCATCCCGAACCACTGCCCAACAACCACCTTCCACCTTAACATAGATTTTGCATATATTGAGCATTACTCACCACCTTCTATTTCCTTTCTGCCTCCTGATAACCTGTCTTCCACACTTTAGCTCTATGAGTCTGCTCAATTTCTCTAAGTCATATCAGTGAGGGCATGCATTATTTGTCCTTCAGTGACTGGCTTACTTCACTGAACATAAGGTCTTCAAATTCATCCTTGTTCATCTTTGTGTTAACACTGTTTACACAGTAATAGTCCAAAATGTATATACCACATTTTGCTTATCCATTCATCTGTTGATGGATGCTTGAGTCGCTTCCAAATTTTGGCAATAGTGTATAATGCTGCTGTGTATATTGGTGTACATAAAACTGGTCATGTTCCAGTGGGACTGCTTGATCATATGTCAAGTCTATAGATATCTTCCTTTGGATCCACCAATCTGTCCTCCACAAAGGCTAAATTATTCTATATTTCCACCAGCAGTGGATGGTTGTTCCATTTCTTCAACATTCTCTTCAACACTTGTAGTTATCTGTTTTTTAATAGTTGCCAGTCAGATAAGTGTAAGATTGTATCTCATTGTAGTTTTCATGTGCATTTCCCTAATAGATAGTGTTGTTGAACTTCATTTCATGTGCTTTTAGATGTTCATATTGCTTCCTTGGATAAGTGTCTGTTCAAATCTCTTGCTCATGCTTTAAATGGGTTTTTTGTCTTTTTATTTTTGAGATATAGGATTTCTTTATACATGCTGGCTAGTAGGCCCTTATCAGATGTATGATTACCAAATATTTTCTCCCATTGATAAGGATAACTTTTCACTTTTTTGACAAACTCCTTTGAAGCATAAAAATTTTTAATTTTGAGGAGATCCCATTTATCTAGTTTATTTTTTGTTGCTCACATTTTGGGTGTAAAGTTTATGAAACCATTTCCTACTACAAGATCATGTATATACTTCCTTACTTCATCTTCTGAGAGCTTTATTGTCTTGGTTCTTATATTTATGTCTTTGATCCATCTTGAGTTAATTTTTGTTTAGGGCGTGAGATGGTGATTCCTTGTCATTCATTTGTTTATGGATATCCACTTTTTCAAGCACCATTTGTTGAAGAGGTTATTCAGTCTCAATTGTGTGGTATTGGTTGCCTTGTCAAATATCAGTTGACTGTATGTGAATAACTATATCATAACTCTCAGCTCTATAACATTGGTCAGTATGTCTATCCTTTGCAGTGCAGTTGTACCATGCAGTTTTGACCACTGTAGCTTTGTAGTATGCTCTAAAGGCATGTAAAAAGCAATGTTCTAATTTTTATAGGGATTGTGTTAAATCTGTAAATCAATTTTGGTAAGATAGGCATCTTAAAAATGTTTAGTCTTCTAATTCACGAACATGAACTATTCTTCCATTTGTTTAGTTCTACTTTGATTTCCTTTAACAATGTTGTATAGTTTTCTGCATGCACTTCTTTATATCTTCAGTTAAGTTTATTCCTTGTATTCAATTCTTTTAGTTGCAATTTTAAAGAGAACTTTTTTCTTCATTGCCTACTTAGATTGCTCATTATTGGTATACAGAAATGCTACTGATTTTTCATATGGATCTTTCATCATGTCAATTTACTGAACTTGTTTATCAGCACTAGAGACCTTGCTGTAGATTCCTCAGGTCTTTCTATGTATAACGTCATGTCATTTTCAAATAATGAAAGTTTTAATTCTTCATTTCCAGTTTGGATGGCTTTTATTTGTTTTTCTTGCCTAAGTGCTCAAACAAGTACTTCTTCACAGTGTTATTAGAGTCAGCATCTTGTCTTTTTCCAAATCTTAGAGGGAAAGCCTATAGCATTCACCATGGAACATGATGTAAATCAAGGTTTTTCATATATACCCTTTATCATGTTGAGGAAGTTTCCTGGGAATCTTTTCTTTTAAAGTTTTTTTTTTTTTTTTTAATCAAGAAAGGAGGCTGCTGCAAATATTCTCACTTACCTGATTTTGTGAAAATCTGGGTAGGCTAAACATTCACTGTATTAGAAACCGTGCAAGTGCCCCAGACCTAGGTTTTCTCCCCAGGTCTGGTCTTTAGAATCCTGGTGATAAACTAAGCCTGATTTATTAAATGACCATTCTGTATGGGAAAATACTGTAAATATGCGATTTCTTTGGTCAGCCTTAAGAGATACAGCAGGGGGACGGATGTGGCTCAAATGGTTGGGCATGTGTGTCGCATATGAATGGAACTGGGTTCAATCCCCAGGACCTACCTCCCAGTGAAAATGAGAAAAGGAAAAATATAGAATGTGCATGGGCCACCGGGAGTGTGCCCTTAGGCCCAGCAATCAGGTGAGCTTCCCAAGCCCCATATGTGGGTGTGCCGCTAGACCCCACAAGCAGATCCCCCATCAGGCCCTTGCTCAGGGGCACCACCAGGGCCCATGAGCAGGTGAGCCCCCCAGACCCCATGTGTGAGTGCACTGCCAGGCCCCATGAGTGGGTTAACCCTCCCAGGGCCTGCATGTGGGTGTGCCACCAGGTGCTCTGCATGGGTGTGCCATAAGGCCCTGTGATCCATGCAGCAATGTGATGACATAACATGAGAGTAACACGAGAGTGACAAGAGGGAGAGCCAAGATGAGATGTGCCTAAAAAACAGAAACTAAGATGGTACAGGCAGTAGAGCACCTCTCTCTCATATCAGAGGTTCCAAGGATCAAATCCCAATGAAGACAGGAGGAGAAGGATGAGAAGAGAGGTCAGGAAATGAACACAGAGAGTTGTTCAGTGAATGGGCACAAAAACAGCAAAAACAGGGGACGGGAAAAATGTAAACAAGTAAATAGATAAATAAATAAATACTTTAAAAAATATAAAGGAGTAAGATACAGACTGTAGTTAGTAGTAATACTTTGATGATGTTCTTTCATAATTTGTTAACAAATGTTTCACAACATTGCAAAGTATTTGTGGTGAAGTGATGTGTGGAAGCCCTGTATGATGTTATGCATGTTTGTTTTGTAAATTCACAATGTTTACTGAACACTTATATTTATCTATATTCATGCATGAATGATATACTTCAATCAATTGTTTTTTAAAAAAAGAAAGGAAACTGTATATTGTCACATAAGTTTTTGCATTAGTTTAAATGATCATGTGTTATTTTTCTTTTTATCTGTTAATGTGGTGTATTACTTTGATTGATTGTCTAATGTCGAACCATCCTTGTATACCAGGAATGAAGACCATTTGGTCATGGTTTATAATTCTTTTTCTGTGTTGTTGAGTACAATTAACAATTATTTTGCTTAGGATTTTAACATCCAATTTCATTAAATGATTAGTTCGCAGTTTTCTTTCCTTTTTGCATCTCTATGTGGCTTTGGTATTAAGGTGATGTACGCATCATAGACTGAGTTAGGCAATGTTCACACAATTTTTAATTTTTGGAGATGTTTAAGGTGGTTGGTATGTGTTCTTTCTAGAATGATTGGTAGAAATCACCTGTGAAGCAATTAGTCCTGGTCGCTTCTTATTTGGGAGGTATTTTATGACTAATTTAGTCTTGTTAATTGTGGTTGGTCTGTTGAGTTCATCAATTTCTTCTTTTGTTAATATAGGCTGATTCTAAGAATTTGTCCACTTCATCTAAGTTATCCATCTAGTTGAAGTACAATATTTTTAAATATGCTCTTATCATATTCTTTTTTTCTGTGACATCAATGCTGATATCATCTCCCACATTTTTTTTTATTTTATGTGTGTGCAACTTCTCTCTCTTTTTCTTTGTTAGTCTATCTAAGAGTTTGCCAATTTTATTAATCTTCTCAAAGAACCAGCTTTTAAAAAAAAATTATCTAGTGTTTTTTATACTCCATTTCGTTTAGCTCTGCTCTAATATTTTTTATTTTCATTTTTATGCAGGCTTTTTTATTAGTTTGGTGTTCTTTTTATAGTCCCTCCAAGAATGCAGTAAGGTCTTTGATTTTTTGCTCTTTCTGCTTTTTAAATATAGGCATTTATGACTATAAATTTCCCCCTCAGCACTGCTTTTGCCATATCACACAAGTTTTGATATGTTGTATTCTCATTTTTATTCATTTCATGGTAGTTACTGATTTCTTTGCAATTCTCTCCTTTTACCACTGTGATGGTTAGCCTAAAGTGTCAATTCAGCCAGGTAATTGTGCCCAAGTGTTTGGTCAAGCAAACACTGGGCTAATTGTAATACAAGGACATTTATGGACTTGAGTTATCAATGAGTTTACTGCATAGAGGCTGATTACATCTATGATCAACCAAGGAGATTGCTGTCAGAAATGAGTTATGTTTTATCCAATGAGTTGAATGCCTGAAAATGGGAAGTGATTTGAGCATTTAGAGGGATATTCTGAGCTCATCTTTGGACAGCCAACATTTCCCAGAAACTCACCAAAGACCTTCATGGAATTTGGACTTGTGCATCTGCAGAGTCACATGAGAAAAGTTTTTTTTTTAAATCTCATGCTGTTTACAAATATCTCTGGTTGGTTCTGTTTCCCTAGATAATCTTAAATATTACAGCTTGGTACCAGGAGTAATTCTTAAGGAAAAGATTCTTAAACATGGGATGCCTGAAGTGGTTCTGGGAGATTTTCATTTGGCTCTTGAGCTTTAGTTGGACAAAAGGGTACTAATGATTCCCTTTCCAATAATGAAGTGGTCACTAACAGTCCATGGCATGAGTTGACAATGGAGATGAGCAAAATATGATCACTGAATTCTCCTACTTCCATCCTTATTAGAGGTAAGAATTTCGGTGAGAGTGTTTTCAATTCCTTAACAGTTTTGTGGAGTCAAAAGGTACAAAGATGTTGGCAGGGTCTTCCTAGATACTCCAGATACATTTACCAAAGAAAGAGATGAGTTAAAATCTTCAAATTTGTAACATAAATGCTGCATGAATGTTTCTATGCGTGCTCTGAAAGAAAATCTTGTTTCCTGCAGCCACAGGCTTGAGATATCTGAAAATTACACTCAGGCACTCACTGTATGAGTGTAACAGAGTTACAAAGGATATTAAAAATTCAACCTCACTGTATGTGTGCAATTAAAATGGAGGCATTGATTAGAAAGCAATAGAACCCCGAGTATTGCGGTGGAGAATTTTATGATGATGATAATATTGGTGTGGACATTGGAACCCTAAATTCTGCTGAGGCTGTACCAGATAAACCTGTTATGACCTACCTTGTTGGGACCACAGCTTGCCCCACAGAGTCCAGACCTCCTTCCAGCCCTGAGGCATTTACCAGCCAAACTGCAGTATGCACTGCCCAACCTCCATCCTGTCCTAAGGAATTTGCCTTCCAACCCCTGTCTGAAGAGATTAATCCTGTTTTACCAGATGAAAATTCAAAGGAATGCCCTGAGGTCAGTAGCTTGCAATGCATTTCTAATCCTTCTTCTTAACCACCCTCACCACATCTCTTCACTTTGAGAACTATTACTAGGTTAAAATCACAATCTACCCCCAAAGATGAAATACATAGTATGACCCATGAGGACGTATGCTATACTTTGAAAGCACTGCATGAGTTTTTCAACTTACATAGACAGAAATCAGGGGAATATGTGTGGGAATGGATATTAAGGGTATGGGAAAATGATGGAAAGAATATAAAGTTAGATCAGGCTGAATTTATTGATATGGGCCCACTGAGCAAAAGTTCTGCATTCAACATTGTAGCTCAATGGGTATGAAGGGTTCTAACAGTTTGTTTGGGTGGCTGACTGAAACATGGACCAAAAGATGACCTAGCCTGTTTGAGGTTGATGGCAGATTCAAACTAGCATTCCAAATAGTCTCAGTTGCATAGGTTTATGGTGTTGGCTAAAATATCATGGAGTGCCTACTAAATTTCTTCTGGATCTTTATAATCAGAAGAGTTCTGGGTTGAGTGAACAAAACCCTAACTTGAATTACAGATGCAGCGAATCAAGGCCCCTTAATCAATTGTCAGATTTGTGACAGTTTACATACCAAGAGCCCCTTGATTGTGGGGAAGGACAGGTCCCCTTAGGGAAGGATCCTGTTAAACTGCCAAAAATTATAGTTAATTTTTCTCTAAACTTTCCCCAAGGATACTTACAGCCTTTTACCAGAGTAACTGTGCATTGGGGAAAAGTAAATGATTAGACATTTCAGGGATTATTAGACAGTGGCTCAGAAGTGACATCGATTCCAGGAGACACAACATGTCACTGCGGCCCACCAGTGAAAATAGGGGCTTATGAATGTCAGGTGTTTGATGGAGGTTTATCTCAGGTCCATCTCACAGTGGGTCCAGTGGGTCCCTGCATCCATTCTGTGGTTATTTCCCTGGTTACAGTTTGCATAATTAGAATAGACATATTCAGTAACTGGCAAAATCTCCATATTGGATCCCTGACTGGGAAGTGAGAACTTTTATGGTTAGAAAGGCCAAGTGAAAGCCCCTAGAACTGCCCCTGCTTAGCAAAATAGTAACCCCAAAGCAGTACATATTCCTGAAGGGATTGTAGAGATTAGTGCCATGATCAAAGACATGACTGATACAGTAGATTATCATATACTTAACCAGGTGGTAACCCCAATTGCAGCTGTTTTCCCAGATGTGGTATCATTGCTTGAGCAAATCATCACATCCCTTAGTACTTGGTATGCAGATATTCATCTGGCAAATGATTTTATCTCAATTACCATTAGTTAGGACCACCAGAAAGAGTTTGCTTTCAGCTTGTAAGGCAAGCAATATACCTTCACTGTCATGCCTCAGGGGTATAACATCTCTCCAGCTCTATGTCATAATATTGTCTACAGGGAACTTGATCATCTTTCCCTCCCAGAGGACATCACAATGGTCCATTATGTTGATGATATCATGTTGATAGGAACTAACAAGCAAGAAGTAGCGAAGACATTAGAATTATTGGTTATGCATTTGTGTGAGAGAGGCTGGGAGATAAATCAAACAAAAATACAGGGGCCTTCCACCTCAGTGAAATTTCCAGGTGTCCAATGGGGTGAGTCATGTTGAGATATCCATTCAAAAGTGAAGGATAAGCTGTTACATCTTGCCCCACCTCTGACCACAAAAGAGGCTCAATGCTTAGTTGGTCTGCTAGATTTTCGTTACAACACATTCCTCATTTGTGTGTGCTACTCCAGCCCATTTACCAAGTGACCAGAAAAGCTGCTAGTTTGATTGTGAACTGGAGCAAGAGGAGACTCTGTGACAGTTCCAGATTGCTGCGCATGCTGCACTGTCATTTGAGCCATGTCAACCAGCAGATCCCATGTTACTGGAAGTTTCAGTGGCAAATAAAGATGCTGTCTGGAAATTTTGGCAGGACCCTATAAGAATATCACAACACAGACCCTTAGGATTTTTGAGCAAAGCCTTGTCATCTTCTGCAGATAACTACTTTCCTTTTGAGAACCAACTTTTGGCCCGCTACAGGGCTTTAGTAGAGACCGAACACTTAACTATGGGGCATCAAGTTACCATGAGACCTGAGTTTCCTATCATGAACTGAGTATTGTCTGACCCACCAAACCATAAAGTTGGTCATGCACAGCAGCACTCAATAATAAAGTGGAAGTGGTATATATGAGAGAGGGCTTGAGCACATCCTAAAGATACAAGTAAGTTATATGAGGATGTAGCTCAAAAAGAAATGGTCACCACCACTACCATGTTACCTTCTCATTCCCAGCCTACAGCTTTGACCTCTTGGGGAGACCCTTATATTCAATTGACCTAGAATAAGAAACTGTTTTACAGATGTTTCTGCAAGATATTCATGTACCACCCAAAACTGAATAGCCACAGCACTGCAGCACTTTTCTGGGACATCCCTGAAGGGCAGTGGTGAGGGTTAATTCTCCCAGTTGGCAGAACTTTGAGTATTGCCTCTGATTATTCATTTTTGCTTAGAAAGAGAAATAACCAGAGGTGCATTTGTACACTGATTCATGGTCCGTTGCCAATGGTTTAGCTGGATGGTCAGGAACTTAGAAAAAACAAGACTGGAGAATCCTGTCTTCTTTATATGACTAAAGGGATGGTTTCCCAATATGGTAAATTGCATGTGTGAACAGCCTACAGCTAACTTTGTACTCAACAGTGAATGAATCAAAGCTTTCCTGCTGAAATCAGGAACAAGTCAAGGATTCCTACTGTCACCATTGTTATTCAATACTGTGTCAGAAGTTCAGCCTAGAAAAATTAGGCCAAATATAAGATAAAATTCACCCATACAGGAAAGAAAGAAGTAAAACTTTCACTGTTTGCTGATGATATGATCTTATATATAGAAAATCCTGAAAAACCCACAACAAAGCTAGTAAAATTAATAGATGAGTTCAGCAAGTCTCAGGACACAACATTAATATGCAAAAATAAACAGTGTTTCTATACAACACTGATGTGCAACCTGAGGTGGAAATAAAAAAAATTCCATTTATAATAGTGATTAAAGCAATCAAATATTTAGGAATAATCTTAACTAAGAACATGAAAACTGATATTCAGAAAACTACAAAATATTGTTAAAAGAAACCAAAGAAAATTTAAATAAATGGAAGGACATTTTATGCTCATAGATTAGAAGACTAAATAACATTTAGATGCCAATTTTACTCGAACTGATTTACAGATTCAACACAATTCCAATGAAAATCTCAATGGTGTTTTTTGCAGAAATCAAAAAGCCAATAATCAAATGTATTTGGAAGTTTAATGGGCCTTGAATAGACAAAAATATCTTTAAAAAGAATGATGTGGGAGGACTCTCAATTCCTGACTTTAAAGACTATTACTTAGCTACAGTGGTAAAAACACCATGGTACTGGCATGAAATCAGACAGATTAACTGATGGAAATGAATTGAAAACTCAGAAATAGACCTCCACATCAACTGTCAAGAGATTTTTCGCAAGGCAGTTAGGCCCAACAAGCTGGACAAAAACAGTTCGTTCAACACATGTTGCTGGGAGAGCTGGAGAGCCTTATCCAAAAGAAAGGAAGAAGATCCTTATCTCACATCTTATTCAAAAATTAACTCAAAATGGATCAAGGACCTAAATATGAAAACAACCACCATAAAACTCCTAGGGAAAATTGCATTAAAACATCTTCAAGATCTTGGAGTAGGCATTAGCTTCTTAAAACTTACACCCAAAGCAAGAGGAAGAAAAGAAAAAAATAGATAAATGAGACCTCCTAAAAAATTCAACACTTTTGTAACTCTAAGGAAAGTTGAGGTGGTGGCCACTTGAGGTTATGTAGGCAGGGACAGGGAAAAATACTTGTTATATGAGGGTATTTTCAAAACTTGGGAATTGTCCTGAATGTCATTGCTATGACAGATACAGGCCATTATATATCTTCTCATAACTTACAAAATTGTGCAGGAGAGAGTCTAAACTACAATGTAAACTATAATCCATGCTTAGTGACAATACTCTAAAATGTGTTTGGCAATTGTAACAAATGCACTACACTTATGAAGGATGTTGTAAATGTGCGAAAATGTGGCAGGGGTAAGGAGCAAGGCATATGGGAATCCCCTACATTTTTAATGTAATATTAATGTAATCTAAGTATCTTTAAAAAAAATAAAATAAAGGACTTTGTGAAAGGGGTGAAAAGCCAGCCAACTTCACTGGAGAAAATATTTCTCAATCACATATGCAATAAAAGTTTAGTATCCATGATATATAAAGAGATCATGCAGCTCAACAATCAAAACAAACTATTCAATTAAAAATGGGTAAAAGGCCTGAAAAGACACTGGTTCAAAGAATAAGTACATATGTCGATAAAAACATATAAAAAATGTTCACCGTCATTAGTGATTAGGGATATGTGCCCTTGATATTGATGACTATGCTTGTGAGCCTTTGCTTCTGAAACTGAAACTTAGCTTAGTGCTGTGGGGTGCCTAGGAGTTGCCTCCTGAGAGCCTCCTTGTTGCTCAAATATGGCATCTTTCTAAGCCAAACTCAGCATATAAATATATTACCGTCCTCCCAGCATGGGACATGACTCCTGGGGATGAGCTTCCCTGACACCAAGGGATTACTATGAAGCACCAACTAGCAATGCAACTGGAAAAATACCCTAAATAAGAGGGGGGAAAGTTAAAGAAAAATGAGTTTATATGACTAAGACTTCAAAGTGAGTTGGGATGTCATCCCAGAGGTCACGCTCATACAGATCTCAGCAGGATTTCATAGACTGCTTCATACACTGTGTGTGCAACCTTAAATAGTGGGGCTCCTGAGGTCTTTGGAGACAACCAGGTCCTATGGCCAGGGAGATAGTTCCAGTATTTGGTGCCTTGCCAGTGTGCCTTACTTTGGAGTTTGTGCTCCTGAGAGTGACAGAGTTGTACTCAGTTATGGCTTCCCTACATATGGCTCATCTGTCCCTTCTATTTGAACCTATAGTTGCTACTGGAGTTGGTAAGTGTACGTCCAAGAGACTTGAATCTTTGGGCTGTCCATGGGCCAGCTGGGACCTGAGCCTCAGTGGAGTTTCAACACCTACTCTCCTGTTCATTGGACTCACCCAGGAAATCTAACAAAGAGGTGAGGATTGACAACCACCATACCAAGGAAATGAGAAAGCCTGAAACTGCAAGCAAGAGAGTCCCATCCATTGGCTGTAAGAGATTGAAATCCCCTCTCAATTAGAGGTGGAGCAGACATCACCATCCCAGAAACATCAGGATTTGGGAATGAACTATGGACCACAGTGGACAAACTAGTATTTTACAATAGACTTGTGATTCCAGCAATGGAAGAAATTACAGCATTGATGTGGAGGCAGTGGCCACTGGAGGCCAG
Organism: Cabassous unicinctus; assembly: GCA_029593785.1. NCBI lineage: Eukaryota > Metazoa > Chordata > Mammalia > Cingulata > Chlamyphoridae > Cabassous > Cabassous unicinctus. The sequence continues at coordinate 6,453 of JAQZBX010054080.1, read as the reverse complement.
TGAACTACGGTCAAAGCCCATGGAAATGTCCCAGGATGCATTTATCAATTGCAATGAATGTGCCATATTAATGAAGGATGTTGTTAATGTGGGAGGGTATGGCAGGTGTGGGAAGCAGGGCATATGGGAATCCCTATATTTTTTGTGTAACATTTGTGTAATCTAAGCATCTTTAAGAAAATAAAAAATATATTTAAAAAATAAATAAAGACTTATATGGACTTAAAGACAATGTTAATTCACAATATTCACTTAGTAAGCTGCGAAAACACTGATTTTTAGTTTAATAAACTAAGTAAAATACAAAAAAACTACAATGAGATATCATTTCAAACCTATTTGTCTGGCAACTATTAAAAAGACAGAAAACTCTAAATATTGAGGAGGATGTGGAGAGATAGGAATTCTTTTGCAATGTTGGAATAGATGTAGAATGATTCAGCCACTGTGGCGGACTGTTTGGCAGTTCCTAAGTAAGTTGAATATAGACTTGCCATGGGGTCCCAGCTTTACCATTGTTAAGTATATACTCAGAAGAACTGAGAGCAGTGACATGAATAGACAACTGCATACCAATATTCATAGTGAGTTTATTCATTATAGCCAAAATTTGGAAACAACTCAGATGTCTATCAACTGATGAGTGGATAAACAAATTGTTGTGTGTACATATGATGGAATATTAAACAGTAGTAAGAAGACATTAATTCATGAATCATATGATAACCTGGATGAACCTGGAGGACATTATGTTGGTTGAATCAATCCACAGACAAAAGGACAAATGTTGTATTATTGCAGTATTATGAACTGAATATATTATAGAAACTCCTGGAAATAGAAATTAGAACATAGGTTACAAGTAAATAGTATGAAGGTAGAGAATGGAAAGCGGATGGTTAATCTGTGCAGAATTGGTAAAAAGGTTGTTTTTAAATCATTGGAAATAAATGGAAATGGTGAAAACATATCATGTTCCTTGTAACTAGCAGATTTAGTATATGAGTATGACAGTGGTTGAAAAGGAAAGCCTAAAGACATTTTTATTACTAGAGGGAAAGCTAAAAAATGTAACTTGGGACTGTATAGCATAGTGAAACCTCATGTAAAACACGAATATTGGTGATATTGCCTATAAAAGACAGTTTTTTAAAAATATAAATACTAATACACTAGCAAGAAGGAAATAGAATAGCAGCTATGTATGGCAGGTGAGGCATACAAATATTGAGAGGTGATGAGTTTTGTTTGCTTGATTGGTTGTTTTATTATTATTATTACTATTATTAGTACTATTATTACTGAAATAATGAAAATGCTCTAGTGATGAATGCACAACCTTGTGATTATACAGAATACCATTGACTGTACACTTTGGATGTATTTTACACTTTATTAATTTTATCAGTAAATTTGATGTGTTAAAAATACATTTAAAACTTCAAAAATGTAAAATAAATGTTGTGCAAGAAAAATGTGATGTGAGTTAATAAGATAAATGTCATAGAAAATAATATCAATGAAGAGCACCAGAAATGGATACAATATCAATAAATATATGAAAATGTTTGTTCTTCATGTATATGTAAAGTGACATATTATCACATGAAGGTATACTTAGATAAGTTAAATATATAATATAAACTCTAAATAAAAAAACAACTTAAGAAAAATATTTAGCTAAAAATCAATAAGAACATAATTCAAATGAGCCTGAAAAAGGGAAACAAAACAAAGAATAGAGGAAACAAAAGAAAAGAAAAGAAAACAAAATAAAACAGTACAATATATTTAACACTTAAACACATCAATAATTATAATTATTTTGAATAGTAAAAGACCATAATTTTAAGACAGAGAACTTTTGACAGGATTAAAAATGTAAGCCCCTATTCTATGCTGCTTTCAAGAAATTCACTTTAATATAAAGACCCAAATAGGTTAAAAATAAAAGGATATGTGAAGATACATATGCTAACACAAACTTTTAAGAGGTCTATTGGTTAGATTAACAACAGAAAATATAGACATTGGAGCAAACACCAGACATAAAGGAAGTTATTTCATATTGATTTTAAAAGGCATTTAATGAAAATTACACAAAACTATGTAACATTAGCACCTTTTAAAAAAGCAGAAGAGCTTCAAAATCCTTAACACAAACTGATAGAAGTGTTAGGATAAAGACATGTATGAAGAATTAGACTCAAAGATTTCAATCCCCCTCTATTATTTTGATAAGTGTTTCAAAACGAGGTCTCTAAATTCTAAAAGAAATGATCACAATTTTCTTTAAAGTATTGTTCTCCAAATTTAATCGTACATTATATGGTTGTTTATACATTACAGCTGCACTATATATACATATATGGTCATGTCATTTTTTTAAATTAGAGAAGTAGGTTTACAGAAAAACCATGCAGAACATACAAAATTCTCTTACACTCCCCTATTATTTACACCTGCATTAGCGTGGTACTTATGTTACAACAGATGAAAACATATCATTATAATTATACTATTAAGTAAAGTACAGATTACATTAGTATTCATTGTGTTGTATACAGTGCTAAGTTAGTGTCATTGTTGTTGTTTTAAATTTTTATTCTAGTAATGTTTATACAGCCTAAGATTTTCCATTTTAATCATAATACATTTCTACAATTACAGATATATAAATAAGGTATAAATGTCCATTCATATATGATGGAACATACTTTGTACAACATTAATGCAAATGGTATATAATAAGAAATTGTGCAGATGATATCATATTTTACAGATTATAATTCATCAGCTAACAATACATCAGAGATGTGTGATAAAATCATTCTTGGAAGTAAAGAAGAAGCAGTGCTGATTTTAATGAGTGACAAACATGGCCTCAATTTACAAAATTGAACTGTAATATTTCAGTGGTTAGCTGCAAAAACTAAATATATTTTGGAGATTTATTTATCCATTATCACAAACTCTTTTTCAGTCATTAGAGAGTTCTCCTAATTCAACAGTTACTCAAAGGTTTATATGCCATAATACATGATACATATAAAAACATGCTATAAAATTACATAATTTCATTTTCTCATCATCTTCACATATTGATTAGTGGACTTAGGAGTAGCAGAAGGTGGAAATAGGAAACATTTACCTCACTTTGTTATTTTGGTATAGAGAACTTAAAACCTGCCAACAAATAACTATAATCCTAAACTTTCTCAACATTTACAATTTTGTATATATTTTTCTTACTTTCAGCAAAAGTAATTATTACTTAAAATTTGCTTTTCCACATGATGAAATGAAAGAAATATAATTATGTGGCCAGCCTAAATGTATACATTTAGAATTATTTTAGCTGTATGATGAATTAAGGATGCTTTCTGAATCTTGTAAGTTCACAAAATGATCAAAGAAAGTGAATTCGTAGTTTATATTTTATAGGACTCTCTACTTAAAGAAAAATGAATGGAAACAATTTTTGGGCAAAAAACACAAATTTTTGCAGTGATGTGTCAGGAACCAGAGACTTTTTTTTTTTTTAATGAGAAATCTCAAAGTAAAATACAATTGTGTTGTTACTATACTGATACATAATGTCATGAATGTCTCTGAAATTTTAAATAAGCTAGAAGTTTAACATTGAGGCATTTTGAACTCGTCTCATTAAAATAGGAATTTCTTGAAATAATTATCCTATCATTTTTCTGAATGAAGCTTTCTGCACACCAGGAAGACCTGAGATGCACATTTTACCATGGAGATTGCCGTGTGGTCAAGCAGGAAGATGGCACATGCCTTCGGAACAGTGACAGAAATGTAGCACATGTCCAAAACAGACAGATTCTTAAGGAAGAAATACATGGGTGTATGAAGACCAAGATTGATGGTGGTTACTATGACAATGAGAAAGTTCCCCACCAGGACATCAGTAGTAATAACATGGCATGTAAGACTCTGAACTTCCACACATCAGAAAATCTTCTAAGCAGGAATTCAGTCACCATGATAGAGTTGGACTATTTAATGCAATTTTCTGTGTATGTAGAGTACCAAAAACAAACAATTCTTTTAAAAAAACATGGAGAATAAAGAGGAGGGAAAAAAATAGCCTAAGTACATCTATAGGCTCATGTTTTTCCAATTTTTTCTCTCTATTGGTTGGTCGTAAAACAACATAATATTGCCTCTTCCGTCTTTCGTCTACCTGCTTCACACCTTATTTTCAGGGGAATGTTAGCATTAAAATATAATATTTAAGAGCTTTTGAAAATATTTGCATATATTTCTATCACTTAATAGCTCTCAATTATATATTTTGGAGTCAAAAGGTTTGCCTCGAGAATTACTGAGTTAATAGAGCTAATTTCTACATATCAGATTCTTCAGAAATATTAGCACTTATCACTAGTTTGTCATCAAAAAAATCTGAATAAAGTTCTGAGGCTATTCTTTTATCAGAGCCTCTCTTAATTTTCAAAGGATTATGTGCACATTTATTTTATGTCAAAGATTCACTGATTCACTTTAAATAGTCTTAGGTATATTTTGAAAAAGAGAAAACAGGCAAATTTCTGTGAAATTCTTAATTGAATAGAAAAATTGCATGAAACATTTCCACATTGTAGATAAACACAACCCTATATATTACTATAAATTGTAATTAGCAATCTTTATACCATTGCTCTGGCCAGCACACAGTGATCCCTTTACCCTTTGCCTTCTTTGCTGGCATTGGCTCTGACTATTGTTGATATATGTTCACTATTCACTTTCATGAAGAAATATCAATTCTCCTAAAAGTTCTGGAATGAAATATTTTAATACAATAAATTGCAAAGAAGACATTGGTCTCATTATGTGAATAACTTATCTATCTCTATTTTCTATTTTAGTCCTGTTAGCAATGTCTATCAACAAATAAGAAAGCAAGTGAAGGACAGAAGTGTGGGTAATTCATGGAGTAAAGTAAAGGAGAAGGAAAAAAGAAACTAATAACAAAAATACTCACAACATAATATTGTTTTCTTATTCCAGATAGGCAAGTCAAGTTTTCTGGGAATGGTTCAATCCTATTTCAGGTACAGGCAGGTGCAAGTGGGCAGATTTATTTGCAATAATGATGTCCTGAAAGGAAAATTCTGTTTTATAAAAATTTCTTTATATTCACTTACAGATGACCTTAAGAAAAATACATGTGGATATGTATAATCCTTGGTGTCTATAATAAAGATTGCCCAGAAGTAATTTGGGAATGATAATTGACTCTAGATAATGAGAGAAGAGGACATACATAAAATTTGTGCAACAACACAGCTTTTGTATATTAAGAAATATTAGAATATTTGAATTTATAAAATGACTTGGTGAATATTACTTAGGAATAATTAAAACAAAAATAAAATTACAATTCTTCTAATATTTTTGTGATGATTCTTATGTCTTCCTTTTTATCTCTATCAATGATGTCAGTCAATGAACAGAAAGTCACAATTTTAATTAAGTAAAATTGCATATCTATTTACCGTATGGTTATTGCCTTTATAACAATGAGTCAAAAATTTTGCCTATTGTAAAACAGGAAAATTCTCCCTTTTAAAGCTTTGTAAAAGCCTTATTTCTTTGTTTTTATTTGTTTATTTTTTATGCTACCTTTCTCAATAAGCAAAAATATTTTCCTGCCTTCCACATCATATTAATGTATAATAATTTGAGAAGTATGGAAATGTTTTTATTTTCAAAACATGTATCAATAATTTACAGTGAGTTTTATTGAACAGAAAATTCTTTTACCCTTTGAATTCTCTTGTCATGTTGTAAATAATGGCAATGTATATTTGTGGATCTATGTATGTATTCTCTATTCTTTTCCATTGGAAAATTTATCTGTCTTTTCACCAATATCATATCACTTAGATATTGTTTCTCTGTAGATATCATGAATTCTGTTATGATAGAGACATCTTTTGACATTTTTATTCATAATTCCTTAAATTGAGTAGATAGTTTGGTAACAATAAATATCATAAAATATAGAATTTTCTTGAATGATTTAGATCTCTCCATGTTTAGGTCTTCTTTGATTTTTCAATACAATATAACCTAGTGCTCATGAATAAATTTTGTACAGCTTTCATTAAATTCATGCTTTTATATTTGATAGCATTTTATGCTATTTTTATTTTTACTAATTTTGAATGTATATAAAAATTCAATTAGGTGCAGAGAGTTATGTCACCAAAACTATCATATTTAAAGAATTCTAGGTGCCTCTCCTAACACAGAACATTCAATAAAATAAAATAAAATATCAGCATCTACGTTATCAGAATTATGAAATATAGTCAGTTGTTTCTAGCAAAGAAACTAAAACTGAATAAACAGAAGGACAAATTCTTGAAAACATGTGAACAACTGATACTTTCTCTGGAAGAAATAAAAGACCTTAACAGA
>JAQZBX010054079.1:7425-18833 GCA_029593785.1 Cabassous unicinctus | reverse complement strand
GCTTCTCTTCTCCTGGGGCCTTCTTTCCAACATCAAAACTGCTTCTCAAAAGACTGCTTCTCAAAAGACTGCTTCTCCTCTGTTCTTTGCCTTGCCTTTTACATTCAATTCCCCACCCACCAGGGGGTGGGGCTCAATGCCCTACTGACTGACATGGCCCAGTCAACGCCCTAATCATAATTCAATCATGCCCAGATTAGCAGATCAGATTACAAGCATGATCCAATTATATTTTTGGAATTCATAATTACATCAAATTCCCCAACGGTTACACCATCCATCCGCCCCATGGGATCTAAGCCCCCTCTCAATTAGAAACACAGTGGGCATCACCATCCCCAAATCCTCAAGATTGGGCAATGAACAGTGAACTAAAATAAAATAGACTTATTATTATTCTATTATAAACTTATTATTTTAGCAATGGAAAAACTTTCATCATTGATATAACAGCAGTGGCCACCACAGGTTCTGAGGAGAGGGAGAGGTAAGAATAGGTGTAATATGGGGGCATTTTTGGGACATTGGAATTTTCCTGCATGACATTGCAATGATGGATACAGGCCATTATATATTTTGTCATAACCTAAAAAATTGCACAGGTCAGAGTGTAAACTGTAATGGAAACTATAGTCCATGCTTAGTAGCAATGCTTCAATATGGTTTATCAATTGTAACAAATGTACCACACTAATGAAGGATGTTGTTAATGTGTGAATGTGTGGGAGGAAGAGGGGGTGGGGCATATGAGAATCTCTTATATTTTTTATGTTATATTTATGTAATCTAAGGCTTCTTTAAAAATAAAACAAACAAAAATGAAACAAGAAGGATTTTTTTTATAAGCATACAGTATATCTCACATCATCCAAGGCACACAGTGCAACTGGATCTCAGAAAACAAGTGAAATGTATCATGAGGAAAATTATGCCTCATTTTTCTATTCTGTATATATATACAGAAGATACATATATATATATATGTATATATGTTGCTACTGTATATAGTAAATGAGTTGTAAATACTGATCTTCTTCCCTGCAATGTTCTCAATTTGTCTCATTAATTATCATTGGATTTTTGTCTAGTTCCTTTATATATTCCTGAGACTTTACTTCATGCCCTATGGGAATTAAGGCATTTTTTACTTCTTCTCTCCAATATTTAAGAATTATATTTCTCTTGATTTCCTTATTGCACTGCCTTAGAATGATAGTAAAATTTTGAATAGAAGTCATGAGATCAGATAGCCATGTATTGTCCCTGTGCCGGTGGTGAGGGTGGTGCATATCTAACACATCACTAGGTAGGATGACATTAACTGTAGGCTTTTCATACATGTCCTTTATCCAATGGAGCAAGCTTGTTTCTTTTCTTTCTTTGACAAAAATTTCAACATTAATGTTTGCTGGATTTTGTGAAAAGTTTTCTGAATTTTTGAAATCATCTTATGATATTCTCCTTTATTCTGTTAATGCGGTGAAATATGTTAAACCTATATTGCATTCCTGAGATTAAATCATTTGGTAATGTTGTTTTATCCTTTCTATCTATTGATGAATTCAATTTGCTGAAATACAATTAAGAATTTTTTCATTTATACTGAGGAGAGAGCACTGCTGTATAATTTTCTTTTTTAATAAACTCATTGTCTGGTTATATTAGTAAGATGATGCTGGTTTCATAAAATGAGTTCCGAAGTGACAACTTCCTCCATTTTCTGAAAGTGTTTGACAAAGAGAGTGCTATTTTTTCATTACATATTTGTTAGAATTTCAGTAAAATCATAATGGTCTGGAATTTCTATGTTGGGAAATTTTTATTTTGAATTTAATTTTAAATATTCATATTTTCTACTCTTTATGTGTGTTTGGATAGTTTTTGTGGTCTTTCAAAGAATTTGTCTATTAATGCTGACAAATGTATTCATATAAGGTTTTTTATATGTCTTATTGTACTTTTAATGTCTATACTATCTTTTCAAATGTGTGTTTTCTCTTAGTTTTTCTTTTGCTGATTAGTCTGATAAAAGATTTAAAAATGTAATGAATGTCTTCAAAGAATCATTTTTTAATGTTTTTTTCATTGTGTATGTTTTCTATTTAATTGACTTCTGTTCTAACTTCCTTATTTCTGCCCTATTGGGGTTTACTTTTATCTTCTTTTTTAATTTTTAAAAATGAAATTTTGGACAATTGATTTGAGATTTTTTTCTCATATAATTGTTTAAAGCTATACATCCCCCCCAACACTGTATTAACTGCTAGTTGCTAATTATGATACTTTATTTTTATCACTCCATTTGTGTATTTTCTTATTTCTCTAATGATTTCTTCTTTAACACTTTGAGTTATCTAGAAAATTGTGGTAAATTGCCATCTATTTAGGGTTTTTATATATATTGTTTTCTAATGTAATTCCATTGTTGACAGAGAACATGCTCCTTATTAAAGTTTTTTAGTTTTATGTATAGCATATGATCTATAATAGTGAATATTCCATGTATATTTGAAAGGAATGTGCATTCTGTAGTTATTAGGTGTCATGTTTGGTAAATGTCAATTAAGTAAAATTCATTTATAGTATTATTCATATAGTCTATTTCCTTACTGTTTTATGATCTACTTGTTTCAAAAGTTAGTAAATTGTTAAGATCTTCAACTGTGGCTTTGCTCATTTTTCTACTAATTGCTCTTAGTTTTTACTCATTAAATTTCAACATCTGTCATTAGATACACATATTTAGGATTTTTATGTCTTCCTGTTGAATGAACCCCTTTTCATTAAATATTCCTTTTTATTTCTGGTAATGCTTGTTCTTATTAAGAGTATTTTCTTTGACACTTATATAGCTATACTATATTTTTTAATATTATTTATTGCACAATAATTTTCCATCCTTTTTATTTTTGTCCTTTTTTCCTGTTTTCCACTTTTTCTGACATCTTTTGTCTGAATTTAATATTTTTAAATATTCCATTTGATTTCCTTTTTTATTTAACTACAACACTTTTGATAATTTTTATGACTTCTCTAAGGATTAAAATATATATTATGAACTTATCACAGTGTACTTATATTTCATAATTTACCATTTCATATTTCATGTTTATGCTTCACTATCATAGTATAAGTATATATCACCTCTTACCCTTTGCATTGTTTTTGATATATTTTAATTCTACATATTTTAAAAGAAAGAGAGAGAAAATAAATAGGAAGTTTTTGTATTTATATCAGTGAAGATTGTTAGAGAAGAACCTTGTCTGTTAAGGAATTAAAAAGAAAGAAAAATAATAGTTTTATATCTACCTCAAAATTTACCATGCCTAACAAACTTCATTCCTTCTTGTAGTTGCAAGTTTACATCTGATATCATTCTGCTAAAGCACTTTTTTCCCTATAGTGCAAGTCTGCTGGCAAAAAATTAAGTCATCTTTCCTTTATTGGATGATATAGCAGTTTAAAATATTTTCTTGATGGATATTTTCACTGGGTATAAAATTCTGGGTTGATTTATTTTTTTCTTTTCTAAGTTTTTTAAGTAACTTAAAAATGATACTTCACAATAACAACAACAACAACAACAAAAGACCAAAACAAAACAAAATGTTACTCTACTGACTTTTGACTTCATTTATTTGTGATATGAATTCAACCAATATTTGGATCATTGTTCTCTTGTGTCTAGGTAACATTCCCCCCAAATTTTCTCTTTATCATCTTTTTCCAGTAATTTGAATATTACACATCTAAATAAAGCTTCCTTTGTGTTTAACTTGCTTGGGATTTGTTGAACATTTTCATCATTAAGTTGATGTGTTCACCAATTTGGTAAAGTTTTTTTTTCTATACCCATAATGTGTATGTTAACTGATTTGTATTTTTCACTCTCTTTTTCTTTCTATTCTTCACTTTGGACAATTTCTATGAAGTTGTCACCAACTCCATGACCCTTTCCTCTTTCATCTGCAATCTGATATTTGGTCCCTCTAGTGAATTTTTCAGCTCATATATGGGCTTTGTTCAGTTTCAGAATTTTTCTGTAGTCCTTTTTCATTGTTTCCACTGGTATTCTTCATCTTTTTAATTATAAAACTACCAAAAACCTGTTTTCCTATATGTCCTTAACATATTTATAATAGCTGCATTAGAGTCCTTTCTCTGCTAATTCCTAAACCTGGATCATCTTGACATTTGGTTATATTGACCACATTTATTTTTTATTACTTTTCACAGCTTTCCTGTTTTTAACATGTTTAGAATTTGTTATTGCATGCAGGAAATTGTGGACAATATAAGGTATATTGTCTGGAATTATGTTGCCTTCCTTAAAGGAATGATGACTTTTATTTGGTCATACACTTTGTTCTGGTGGCTTGCTTTGTCCCCATGGAAGTTAGATTTTAGGTTTTGTTGGAGCATATGTAAAGTAGCCCTTATTCTGGGGTGGGTCTTGCTCTTAAAATGTGACCTTAATGTTGTCTCAGCTGGATATTTGGATTATTGATAAAGTATCTCCATGCTATCTGCATCTGAAATCCAATACCTTGCAATATCCTGCACCTAAAATATCTCTGTTCTCCTTTTAACAACATAATTACTCTCTGCTAAGTATGGGACACCTTGTTTGATCCTTTTTCTCAGGGAACTCAGTCCTATGATGCAGATGTTAATGCCTAATAACAGATTACCTACAGTTTGGCCCAGTTTCATACTTGTTTCTTGTTGGAAAAATAGTTCAGTGCCAGTACTATTTTGTAATTAAAAACAAAATTTCCTCTGTAAAATTTGATGGGCACGCTCACAATATGATAACTACATCATGATGTTTGCTTGGACAACAGTGATTGTAAGGCACACCTTGATTTTGTAAATATTGACATGTGAAGAAAAACTATACTTCTTAAAGTTCATAAAATATAGCAACTTAGATTTTTAAAGGAAAATCTAGAGTTGGAAGTTTCTCTGTGCTTATAAGTAATGGGAGAAAGTATAAAGAAGAGAAACAATTTGACAGTTTGGGGGCTGTGGTCAGAGCATATTTTTCTTATATAGACTAAAGCAAACAAAACATGGATACATTCATTTGTTCACAAATTAGTGCTCCCTGGAAAGACAATAGCCTATATAGATAATGTGTTACACATGAATTTGAATCTTGGCTCTTAAGTTTGCTATATGTAATTTGGGTAGGTGACAATTTCTTTGTTCCTTAATATTCTTATTTGTTTGAGAATAATAACACCATAGCATAAGACTTTTAAGATTAATCTTATTAAAATAGTACCTCATACAATTAAATGTATCCATTTTTACTAAAATCAATGTGTTTTCACAATGTGTACTCCTATAATAAAACCTGCATTATAATTTAGATATTTAGATATAAAGCTGTTTCATCTCTGCCTCCTCCTCATCAATTTCCTTTTTTTCTTTTTGCCAGTAGGCTGTTCCCTGCATACCCAGCCTCTGGTAGTCATTGATGTGAGAAACTTCCTGACTACTGATTGGGTTTTATTTTATTTTTTTCTATTTCAGTATTTAATATAAATGGAAACATACTGTATACTTTTGTTTGTGTCTATTTTCTTTGACTTAGCAAAATGTTTTTGAGAATTATCCAGATGTTGCCTGAATCAGTTGTTTGAATTTTTCTATTGCTTGGTGGGGCTCCATTTTAAGGGTATACTACAATATATTCATCCTTTCATTTATTGTTAGAATTTGGGTTATTTTCAGTTTTAGGCTTTTAGAAAATGAGCTGGTATATATATATATATTGGTATGGACTTATACTTTTATTACCTATGAGTGGAATTTGAGTCATACATGAAATGTAATTTTAATATTATAAGAAACTGTCAGTTTTCCAAAGTACTTGTTACATTTCACTTTCCCAGCAGCAATGCATGAATTTTTTCACTCCATATTCTTGGAAAAACTTGGTAAAATAATTCCTTTAATTTTATTCATTCTAGCTGGTGTTTATATGCATATCATGATGGCTTTAAATTGCATTTCTTGATGACTTTTATGGTAACATTGATTTAGTTCCCTTAAATGTACCAATAAAAATATAACCATTTGGAAACTTGTGCATTCTTATGACTATTTTTGTTAATCATCTTTGATAGTAAAAAAAGACAAAATAATTGAAAGCACTTAAATATCTAATAATGATATTTTAGTTAATTGAATTATTTTCCAGTGGTGTTATGGATTCTATACATGAAGAGAAATTATGTACAAGACTGATATAGCATAAAAACTTTACTATTTTGTTAGACAAATAAACTCCAAAAATACAGTATATATGATGACGATTTTATAAAATATATAAACATAGAGGAAAACTATGATGTTTTTAAGGGTTCACTGTGGTTGCTTCAGGGTAAGGAATTATGATTGAGTTATTTTGTTTTGTGTTTTTATATTTCTTTTACCCCTTTTGTGAAAAAATTCATATATCATTATTACTATTTTATCATTATCATCATCATCATCATCATCCTTGTCATCTGATTTAAATTGTCAATTTTTTAAAAAAAGTTGCCTTAATATCAGCCTGCCTTAAGGACAGTGTGATTTCAGGTGCAAAAAAGAGAGATCTTCCACCTAACCGACATAATAGCAACCTGAGAAAAGAAGCAATTACACCAATTGACAACCAGGACATTCTACCTTCACATATTCAGCATGTCTTGTTCTCTTTTCCTTACCTGATCAAGGCAATGTGCCTCCAAAGTCATCCCTTACTATTATGTCATCTTGCCAAACTTCTCTAAGTAGCAGTGATCATTTTCTCCATTATGTCCTTTCTCCTGCTTGTAACTAGAAACTTTAGTGCACCTCATACTCTAGTCAATACTGTGAAAAAAATGAAAAGGAAAAACGGTTATGAATTGGGGGAGGTTTAAGATAATGAGAAGTTTGGGGGGGGGTCTTTGAAAAACTATGAAGCATATAAGCTTTAAGTTATGAAGCTGCTACTCAACTCCAGCCATTAGTTTTCTTGCCAGAATGCAAGTGAAATTTTGTCAGATTATTTTCATTTTTAAAAGTACTTTATGACATAGTAATTTATATGAAATTTGTCAATTTTAAAACACTGTATAAACCAGAACAAAGGACATTGGTGGGTGAAATAAAATTCTATTTTTTTTCAATAAATTCACTCAGTAAATGTATATGGAAAACTTAACATATTTTAGGCATTTCACTGAAGCTGTGTGTGTTGTGAACATCAAATGTATTTCTTGTCCTCTTGGGATTGAGTGTGGAAGGTAAGACAAATCTTAAACAAATAAACTGTAACTACATTTACAACTAATATTGTGATAATTGTCATAAAGGAACAGATAAGGTTCATATGAGAGAGGACAATTATGGTAGTAAGCAGGTTTCAATATAGGGAGAGGAAAACTTCACTCAAGAATTGATCTTTGAAAGTGACAGAAGGGGAGGCAAAAATTGGTAAGAGTTTGGGAGAGATAGCACTCAATGCAGTGAAGAAGCCTGTGGGAAGGTTCTGAGGTTGGGAAGAGCTTGGAACAAGACCATTAGGGCCAGACCACTGAACAAGGGGGAGGATGACAGAATGAAAAAGTAGAGGTAGACCACAGAAATAGCTTTGGTTTCATCTATCATTTGGAGATTGGGCCATCACTGGAGCACTGTCATATCCCTCTTGCTTTCACAATTTGCCTAAGAACAATTTGAGCATACGAACTATATCTTATTTCTCTTTGTATCACTTGGATGAGTGGATAATTGGATAATTGATAAAAGGAAATAAAAGGTTGACAGAATATTTTTATCTTTACCCTCCTTATTTTTGTTTGTAAGCAAATAAAAGCTTATTGTAGAATCAGTTTCATGCTCATAGTTTGGACATAAAATGCCAACACCTGAACCTAAAACCTTGGAATGTCTCTGCCACAACTCATCATGTGTCCTTGTCCAAATGGTTTTATTCATTGAGTTTTATAATGTAACCACACTATTCTAGGGATGAAATTCCTGTTAGCAAACACTTATTCGCTAGCCATTTTGTGGAAGGTGCTATATAAAACACAATTCAGACCAGGAAGGGACCAGAGAAAACATGAAAGTCCATGAATTATGTCATTAATTACTATCATTACTTTTACTAGTCATCTGATTGGAATAAATGATGGCCCAAAATGTGAAAATGCCATGAGAAAAAACTCCTGATCACACAAAGCAAAAACTCAACATGATACAAATTGATGTAATCATGTTGCCCAAATCCCAAGAGTCTAGTGAGTATGAGTCTACACCAATTGCTCTTTTTTCCCTGGACTTGTCTCTTGTAGTAATGTTGTAAATATTTCTTCATGCTGTGCTGAAAAAATAAGGATAAAAGTGGGTATAAATCATTCTCAGCAACTCATTTCTTGAACCACTAATTTCTCTGAGAGAGTCTATCCAGGGCTCAGGTAGGAATTAAAATTCTGACCTATACATGCATTTTCTTTTCATGGTTCAGTTTTCAATCTTCATCGGAAGGAGTCAGGAGAAAATAAAAACAGATTTCAATGTTATTTTAAATGCTTAACCTGTTAAATGAGTTAGAGTGCTTTCTGATTTCAATTGATCACTAGAAAAATATTATCTTTTATTGGAATTATGTATTTTTAGTGATCAATTTACTTTACAAATAACATTCTCACCAATCATTTGACTACTGAAAGCATATTAAGTATACGTTGGAGTAAGAACTAGAATTCATTAAGCTATCAACATATCTAGAATTTTTGTTCAAGGTAGGCACTGCAAAAACTTTATCAAATAACTTAGAACAGAAATAGAAAAAATCAAGGGGGAATCATACTCATTCTAGTAAAATTGAGCTCTTATAGAAATTTGTGCATTTCTCTTTAAATTTTGGGGAAGAAATATTTTGGGGCGGTAAATTTAAAATTAACTAAGAGGTACAATCACTAGTAAGAACTGCATGTGGAATGGATTGGTAACGCGTATAAATGTCAAGTCAGAATGTTAGAAATGACAATCACTTTAGGTATCCTTTAGTCAATGTCTAGTATTAAATAGATGAGGACTTACTATTACTTAAAGGAAATTACTTAAAGCATGTAGAAAGTTTATTTTCTAAGTAAAGATTCAAAAGAGCTTTTTACTGAAATGTCATTGGCTTATATAAATCCATGATGTGGGTAATAAGACCTAAAATTTAGGTTCATGAGAAGTCATTAGGTAATGTGCCCTGCTTTGATGTTTGTGAGACACTGGAATGGAGGACCCAGACAGGGAGAAAGTACTTGATCTCATCTTGACAGAGCAGACAAGGAAGTTTCTCATTCCTATGAAATATGTATTCACATGCAGTACATGGCTATTCCTACAATATTGCTATGTACCTTTTAATTAATTTTTGTGCTTAAAATATTAATGCTTTCCCAACTATTCTAGCAGATATATCTATGTTTTAATGCCCAATTGAGGTAGTTTCCAGAATGAGTTATTGAAATTAAAATTCAGTAAGCCTTAATTCTATTTTCTATAGTGTTTTCCTTGACTTTAATATCTCCTAGACTCCCACTCAATCTATCTTATAGGACTGCGAAAAGGTGTACTTAGGAACATGGATTAGTAACTGTGACAGCAGTTCAATGCTATCCTGCTACCCAGGATATCTGCATTTTAACTGGAGCTTAAAGAGGACAAACTAATTCTGAAATGAACATTTCAACAAGTAGTATGTTTGAGGACCATGAAACTGGTAGAGTTGAGCATTGTAATTCTACTGATTGCATAGGATATTTTTGGAACTCTGAATTTTATCAAGTATTTTTTTTTCTTTTTGCCACTTTACCATGAATGGCATCTCTGGTTTTCTTCTTAATAATCACTATTTTTCTACAAGTAATGATTTTTTGGCATTGTTACAAAATCAACAACAAACACATAACTATAGATATCCATATGAATCAAATTTACCAGCACAAATAAATATGTGTTTTCTCTGTTATCTTTTGTTATCTGTCCTCATTCCAGTCCCAAGAAAATACCTTTGATATTATTGAACCAATAAAATCCAATGGAGATTTATTTCAGTTATATATCTTGCAATAAGGATCATATATTTTTGAAAATTCACTGCTTCTCCCATTGATAACTAATTACCTATAACCTTCAGATTGGACACCAATGTCCTAGGAGAACATTTAAAAGACTATCTGGTACCACCCCACCTAACCAAGGTTTAGTTATTTATCTGCGTGATATTTGCTATACAGGAGATCAAAATATTCATGGCTATTACACAACTGGTTCTACAATCTCTCTAATACTTCATTATGAATTACTTGTCCTTCTATATTGGGATAAGAGTTAGAAAATGGTAAGAGCCAGGAGGGATATATTTTTCTACTGCTTGCATAAATATGAAGTAATCAAGATAGCTTTCTAAAAAGAAAACAGTGCACTCAGTACAGTATACTGGAAAGGAGATAGGAAGCTAACAAAGGTGACTTTCAAAGTCATTAAACATGAGCCTGTAACATAATAGCAGTGCAAGCTCTTAAAGGATTTGTGTATGGAAATAGAATCCTCAGCTGGATTTGTGTTATACATGTCATCATCATTCAGAGCTTTAATTTCAGCAGAAAAATGGCTTTAGCTCTAATGCAGCAAATTTGAGTTTATCATAGGGATTTACCAAAAATATTTTACCATTGCTGACAATATTTACCTTATGCACACCTAATAATCTCATTTAAATTAGTAAGCACACACACACACATATATATACATGTGCCTTTTTGTTACACTTAGACTGTCTAGAAATGAAACTGTACTTCTAAAATGTAGTTATATACATGACATAGAGGTAGTAAAGGTCTTAGGTAATAAGGTATTTAAGAAACTTTAGGTCTTGAAGACTTTTCTTACTGTCATTTTGAGAATGATGTTTCCCAGAGACCTTTAGCTCCTAACATGTGAATTAGGCAAGAAACTCAATTAGAGGGGTCTTGGGAAGGGTTTCATGGATGACAAGAGAGGGCTTACAAAAGAGAAGGGGGAGAAAATAGGGAGGTGTAATCAAAGAACAACTTAACTTGTAATAATTTCATGAGATAAAAGGTAAAATATGTGAAAATTATATGAGATAATTTTTAACATTTGGAGCTTGCCTCATGTGCTATATTCACATATATGTAAATTTGCCATATGCCTTATCCTAAACAGATGCCTCATAGACAACCATTAATATTTGTTAAATGTGATACATTAATCAATCAGGTGCTAGTATTTAGGGTCCATTTATACAGATTGCATGTTTGAGAGCAGAAAAGACTTATGCCAATCTGCAATTGATCTACAAAGCCCTTATGTCACGTTCTAGTCTCTTTCCTTTAAAT
>JAQZBX010054078.1:0-18730 GCA_029593785.1 Cabassous unicinctus | reverse complement strand
TTTTTGTATTTCTTCTTGAGTGAACTTTGGTAGTTTGTGTTTTTCAAGGAATGGGTCCATTTCATCTAAGTTGTTGAACTTATTGATTTAAAGCTGTCCATAGTTATCCCTTATTATCCTTTTAATATCTGTAGAAGCTACAGTGACCTCACTTCTCTTACTCCTGAAATTGATAAATTTTTGTCTTCTCTCTCTCTCTTTTTTCCTGATCAATCTATAATGAATTTTATCAATTTTATTATCTTCTCAAAGAACCAGCTTTTGGTTTCATTGGCTTTTTTCTCTATTATTGTTCTGTTTTTTATATCATTGAGATCTATTATGATCTTTATCATTCTTTTTCTTCTGCTTTTTGGGGGATTTAATTTGCTTCTCTAATTTCCATTCCTTAGATGGATAATGAGGTCATTGATTTGAGACCTTTCTTCTTTTCAAATATAAGCATTTACTGCTATAAATTTCCCCTAAGTACTGTCTCAGGGACATCCTACACAATTTAATTTCCATGCTTTCATGTTCATTCAGTTCAGAACACTCTGTAACACTCTCTAATAGCCATTTTACTTTCATATTTGACCCAATGATTATTTAATAATGTACTATTTAGTTTCTGTGGTGGTTTGTGATTATTTATGAATCCCCAAAAGAGAGATTGTGTTTATAAACTGGTCTGTTTCTCTGGGTGTGATATCCTTTGAATGCATTAAATTCAGCTGACATGTCTTGATTAAATTACCTGTTAAGATTAGGGCTTTGATTCAATCACTTCAGTAGGGCATGAC
Organism: Cabassous unicinctus; assembly: GCA_029593785.1. Lineage (NCBI taxonomy): Eukaryota > Metazoa > Chordata > Mammalia > Cingulata > Chlamyphoridae > Cabassous > Cabassous unicinctus. Next base: position 17,948 of record JAQZBX010054078.1, on the reverse strand, counting down.
TCAAGGTTGTGTCCCTACCCCCTTGGTAGACTGATATAAATGGATACTCACTCAGGAAGACACGCGGAAGAAAACACAAGAAGAGAGAGAGAGTTCCATGGATGCCAGAAGAAAGAACTTTGTCATGTGACAGAAAGAAGAAGTCTCAAACAGCTAAAGCCCCAGGGAGAGATGAGCCATTTGCCTGATAATTTGCAGCTGAAGAAAACAGAGCAGCTGAGCAGCTGATAAGGCCTGGAAAGAAATGAGCTCTTTGCCAAACTGATACAGGAAGCCCTGAGAGACGAGCCCTATGCCAGCCTCCAGCTGAGATTGGAAGAAGCTGGGCCCACGGAGCCTTAAGAGAAAGAAGGGAGGAGAGACCAGGCAGAGATCACCCGCAATCTTGCTTCATTCAAGACATGGCAACAGACTTTGGTGAGAAAGCAGTCTTGAGCTGTACTCTTTAGGGCCTTGTAACTGTAAGCTTCTACCCCAAATAAATACCCTTTATAAGAGCCAACAGATTTCTGGTACTTTGCATCAGCACCCTTTTGGCTGACTAATAGTTTCCAAACATTTGAGGGATACTTCAGAGATCTTTTTATTCCTTATTTCTAATATATTTCTAAGTGTGGTCAAAGAACACATCTTTTGTGAATTGGATTCTTTTAAATTTATTGAGGCTTGTTTTATGGACCAGGATATGGTGTATCTTGGAAAAATTTCCAGGTGTACTTGAAAAGAATGTGTGTTCTGCTGTAGAGGTGGCATGTTCTAGAAATGCCAATGAGATCGATTTGTTTGATAGGGTTGTCTTAGTCTTCTATATTCTTTCTGATTTACTGTCTACTTGCTCTAACAATTATAGAGAGAATAGTATTGAAATTTCTATCTATAGTGGTGGATTTGTCTATTTTTCCTTCCAGTTTTACCAGTTTTTGCTTTGCATATCTTGGAGCTCTGTTATTAGGTGCATTAACATTTAGAATTGTTATGTACCCTTAATGATTTGATTCTTTTACCACTATAAAATGACCTTCTTTATGCCTGGCAATAGTTTTTGCTCTGAAATATGTTTTTTTATTATTAACATAGTCACTTCAGTATTGTTTTGATTAGTGTTAATATGGTATATCTTTTCCATTCTTTTACGTTTAACCTCTGTGATGGTTTGAAGCTATACGTCCCCAGAAAAATATGTTCTTAAAGTTAATCCATTTCTGTGGGTGTAAATCTATTGTAAGTAGGGCTTTTTGATTAGATTATGGCAATTAAGTTGTGGCCTAGGGTGGGTCTTAATCTTCTTTCTGGAGTCCTTTATAAATGAGATGACTATGGAGAGAGAAAGATAGAAAACCACATAAGCAAGAAGCTGAAGCAATGAAATGCAGAAGAGAAGGGAGAGACTAACAGAGGCTTCTATGTGCCTTGTCCTATGACTCCTATGACAGAAGAGTCCAAGATTGCTGGCAGCCAGTTTGGGGGAGAAAGCATCACCTGATGATGTCTTAATTTGGACATTTTTCTCAGCCTCTAAACTTGTTGCAAACTAATAAATCCCCATTGTAAAAGCCATACCATTTTTGGTATATTGCTTTTAGCAGCTTAGCAGACTAAAACAACCTCTTTGTGTCATTATATTTAAAGTGTTTTTCTTGTAAGAAACATAGAATTGTGGTTGGTTTCTTTGATCCAATCTGACAATATCTGCCTTTCAATGGAGGTATTTAGACCATTTACATTTATTGTTAGTTAGTCTATTATCTTGCTATTTGTTTTCTATTTGTCGCATCTGTTTTTTGTTTCCTTTTTCCTTTCTTTTCTTACTTATATTAGATTGAGTATTCTTTATGATTTTATCTTATCTCCTTTATTCACTTTAAGCTATAAAAGAAAAGCTATTTATTGTAATTTTAGTAGTTGCTTTATAGGACCCATCCTGATTGGGCCACAACTTAACTGAAGTAACCTCATCTAAAGATCCTCCTTACAATAGGTTCACATACACAGGAATGGATTAAGTTTAACAACATGTTTTTCTGCAGTACATACAGCTCCAAACCACCACAGGTGCATAGCTCCAAACCACCATAGGTTCCTATAAATATTTTTAAGCTTTTTCTGGGATGCAGTTAAGTTACTTAGAAACAGTCTGATCTTTTTCAGTACCACTTTTCAGATATTATTATATGGGGCCAGAATATTATTTCATCAAGAGCTAAGTATTCCACACTACCAAGTCAAGACCTTTCTGAGTACTCTACTCAATTCACTATGAATTATGAACTTTTCTAGTGGCTGATAGGATCAGACCCTCTTGGCCTCAGGTAGTTTCCTTACAAGCATGTACTGGTCATTACGCTATTAAATATTCAATGGAGACCCTTTGAAGATCTCTGGAGTTCTTTTTTCTATGAAACTGTGTGTGTACATTCTGGTTTCCTGCCTTGTGAACTATAGCTGTCTCAGTTTCCCTGGATTTTCCTCTGTCTCCTCAACTCAGGGAGTCTCTTGGGCTCTATCCAGGTTCTCTCTCCATGGGCTATGTCCTGAAAACTCTCAAAGGGCAGAAAGCTGGGGCAACTGTGAATGGGCTCCTTTCATTCATTTCCTGTCTCTCATTGTCCTATAATCCTAATGCCCAGTGTCTTGAAAATTGTTTCATAAATCTTGCTTGGTTTTTTGTTTGCCTCTTGTGGGAGGATAAATCTACTCCCTATTAGTACACCATTTTGGGGAGTGGAAGTCTTGAGATAGATGACACTTAAAAGCAATACATCAAGCTCCCATGATGTGGATTTGAGTGATGGATGGTGGGAATTCCAATGCTCAAGGAAGGCAGGACTTTAGTTCAGCCTAGAAGGCCAGGATCGAGAGGATTGATAGAGGTACACAGAGAACAGTGTGACTAGGGCACAGGTAAAGTACTGGGAAGCAGTGATGCTGGAAAGGGAAGGTGAATCCAGACAGTGACCCTGAAAACTAAATTTAGCAATCAAGAGTTTAATGTGTTTTAGAGTCAGATTGGAGTCAATGGGCCATGAAAGCTTGAGCCTGGTGGGGCACAGGTAGAGCTGGGCCTGAGAAGGGGCTTTATCAGCAAGCTTGGCATTCATGGTGAACTGAAGGATGAGATTTGGAGTAAAGGAGCCAACTGAGTTTCCATGGTGTTCCATGAGGGAAAGGCTCAGGACTCACTCACCTCACAGATTTAGCACTTGTTCCAGTCCTGTACTGGTATATAGCTCATGAAAAACTTTTGACTATGTATTCAACTATTGCATACCTGATAGAGCTTTTTACAGGGAGCTATTAGATAAAATAAATGATACACTTCAATTTAAGCAAAAAATAAAAAAATAAAAAATAAAATAAAAGCAATACAGCAGATGCTAAGAGAGTTGGAAATGTCCATAATGACTCACCTTTTTTGTTCCATTCTGGCATGTATCCCAGATTTGATGCCAACCCTTAAACACAGAGGCTCATTTCAGCAATTCGTCTCAAATAGAGAAAATGATTCTTATTTTAGAGAAGTGTTGGAATATTTGAAAGAAAGACAAAAAATAAAAGTCAGACTACCATTTTTGTTTGGTTTCTGTGGAGAGGGAACTTTCAACCTGATACTCTCCAAGTTATTGTAACAAAGGTGTTCATTTTTTTTCTCATCTGAAGACCTCAGCACAACCAACCTCATGTCACCTCTGGTACTTCTGTTATGATGGAGCTCATGCATTGGATTCCCTTGATAGAAAATTTCCTTTTTCCTTCCCTGGTCTCTCTTCAAGTTTCTGTCTTCTGTTTTAGGATGCCAATACAAAACAAAACATAGCAAAATAAAAATATCTAATTTTACTTCTTTTCTTACATAGAAAGCTTGAGGTAAAGCTCATACCTCAGAAACCTAATAGCTGAACTATACTTGAAAGATACTGGTGGGCTGTCTGCTGAGCCACCACCTTTCTCTCCCATAAAATATCTGAACCCCTATTTAAAAAGGTCTCTCTCTTTCAGAACTTTCTCTAAGCATGGACATAAACAGTACCTAGCCCAGGAACCAGAATATCTGTGCAGAGCTGGGTATATCCCTCAAGGGTAACTTCAACAGACAAAAGGACACCTTAGGGTAAAGGTTGTATTCTCCCTGAGCTTTTTAAAGATACATAGTTAAGCCTGGACACTAAACATATTTCTTCCCTCCTTTGTCTTGGAGTCAATCTCCATCTCCCCAATTCCTCACTTATATTGAATTCCTTCCCCAACTAGAGATGACTCCTCCAATTTTTCTGATTTTCTACTCACTTCAAGTCTTTCCTAAGAACATTGTCCTTTACAAAGGTTACCACACTGAGGTTAAGATCTACGGGGATGGACAGTTTGCCCCACCTCCAACCTGTTGGTTCCTGCTCTAACCATTTGACCCTTTCCCCGCTCCCTTGTAGAAAAAGCCCAGGCATAGGATCTGTTACCCTCAGTCATATATCTTAGGGGTTGGATTTCTCATTTGAAAGACAATTAACTGAAGGATCTTACTGTGCTAATTGATCTGATGGGCAGAGTTTTCCACTGTTTGCCATGAGAACAAGTTTTCATTTAGATTTGACATCTTTGTACTCTTGTGTCCCAACCCCCACCACCACCAAAAAATTATCTTTAAAGTTCTCTCCATCCCCTAAAGTCATTAGTAAAGCTCTTGAGTCTAGCTTGGTCACCCTAACCAGCTTCCCCTAGCCCCTTGGGATTTAGTTCCTCTTGGCTGGTATATGCCATCTTCATTGTGACTCTCTGTGCTAGGTACCAAGTAAAACCTTAGGTTGGTGGCAGAGGAATAGAAGAAGACATGGTAGACTGACCCAAACTGAGAGACATGATCAAAGAAAAACACAGGTACTCCAGGCCTAAAGAATCAAGGTCCTCTCCATGGGGTTGTAAAGGAAGCTACAACACCAAGTGAAAGGACATAGTTTAAAAATGCTGTTGCTCAAAATGACCAAGCTAGACTCAAAGGCTTTACTAATACTTTTTGTTCTCAACTGCCTTTTTATATCTTCACTTGGGCATCTAATAAGCACTTCCAACTTAATATGTCCAAAATGAGCTCCTGATATCCATCCTGCCTCTACTAAACCTGCTCTTCCTACAGCCTTCCCCATCTTAGTAAATGTAAACTCCATTCTTCTAGTTGCTCAAGCCAAAAACCCCCATTGGATCTATCAGCAAATCTTTTTGCCTCCATCTTCAAAACATATCTAGACTGTGACCACTTCTCACCACTTCCTGCTACTACTGTTATACAAGAGGCTATCATTTCTCATCTACAGTTTTACTTTAAATTCCTAACTTGTCTCATGTGTCCATTCTTGCCTCCATTTAGTCTATTCTCAATACAACAGTTAGAACAACTCTGTTAGAAGAGAAGTCAGATATATCACTTCTCTGCTCATCTCATTCAGAATAAAAACTCAGGTCCTTACAATGACTCTACGGAAGTTGGCTCTTCATTATCTTTGTAAATGTGTCCTGTACCATTCTCCCCTTTCCACTTGCTCTAGTCACGTGAGTCTCCTGTGTTCTTCAAACAGGTCAGGCGTGCTCCTACCTCAGGGATGTTTTGCTTGCTGGTCCCTCATTCAGAACTCTTTTCCACCACCAGCTGTGGCTCATCTCCTCACTACCTTGAGGACTTTACACAAATGCAGCTTCTCATTGAAGCCTTTCTTGGCTGCCGTATCTAAAAGTGCGTTCCGCCCTCCTCTGCTTTATTTTCCTCCTTGGCACTTCTCATTCTCTAACCTACCATATATTTTATAATTTATCACATTTGTTTTCAGCCAACCCCATTAGAATGTAAATATCATAAGTACAGGGATTTTAATCTGTTTCTTACAGTTTTGTTCTCTACTTTTTCTCCATTTCCTAGAACAGTACCGGTATATATTAGGTACTCTATAAATATAAGTGTAAATTAAAAAAAAAATGGATTCAAGCATGCCCCCCACCCCACCAAATGGATTCAAGTATGCCCAGTATATTCTGCCTGAGGTCCAGAAGCATTTAATATAATTGGAAATATTTTTAAGTAAAATGGTTAAAATATTATTTGGGAAGTGAAAGAGCTAGGCTTTAGTTATCTGAAATATTCCTAAACTTCAAATATTATTGGGACCATGGAGATCACAGTCACAGAAGATTGGCTGAACAGAGTAATGTAGTATCAGCAAGCTTTGAGATGGGAGTAGGGAACTTTCAGTTCCGCTCCATGACATTCAGCAATGTAACTTGACTTCCCTAAGCCTCAGTTGCCGGATCTGTAAGCCAATATGTCTATGGAGTAAATTATCTCTCTGGGCCAGGGGTTCTCAGGTTTGGTCCCTGGGCCAGCAGCACTGGCATCATCTGGTGACACATTAGAAATGCAAATTCTCAGGCCCCAGTCCAGACCTACTACATCAGGAGCTCTGAGGGTGGGTTCCAGCAAGCTGTGTATTAACAAGCTCCCCTGGGTGATTCTGATACTCCCTAACCAGCATCTCACAGAGCAGAGACAAGACTCTAGATGCCTTAACTACCCTTTGATGAGGCTGGCCAAAGAGAATGGTATTGTTCAATGTCAAGGCATAAGACTATTTCTATTCACAGCTTTTATCTCAACTCTGAAATTTTACTTGAAGAATGTTTTTCAAAGTATTGTTCAGACTTCTCTAGGATTTGAAAACCCGACTCGAGTCTTTAAGTCTATGTGCTGATAAGGAGAATATGGACCTATAAAGATAATATAAAGAGTCTGAAAATAAGACCTGAAGGGAAAAAAAAAAAAAAAAAAAAAAGTGGGACTTTACCTAGAAAAATGCCCAGAGGAGATTTAAGAACACATAAACTCCATATTGCAGGGTCAAATACCCAAGCTGTTTTCCATCTTCCTGCAGGATAGAACAGAAGGAAAATCTTAAACTATTATAAAAAAGATTTAAAGTAGCTATAAAGAAGAATCTTATAAGTACAGGAGACATAGTGGAATCAGTGTGCTTAATATCTAAGCCATCACAGAAAAAAAATGGCTTACTTTTAATCTGGCCTGAAGGCAAGGGAATTATTCCTACAAATCCCAGGAGATACTATTGCTTAGTTTAACAAGTCATCTAGATTAGTGGTTTTTAAACTTGGCTGAATATTCAAATCACCTGGATAACTTTTTTAAAATGTAAATTCTTGGGCAATATTTCCAGAGAGAATTTGTGCTCTTTAAAAGTGATTTAGGTCATTCTAATGGGCACTCAGATTTGGGAAACACTGGCCTGAATACAATTATCTGAAAATTTAAATGGATGCTTATTTCATTTTTTTAAAGTATAAGAATTTTTTATTTAAGTATAAGAATACTGCCAATAAACACTAGTATCTTAGCTTAAGTTTTAGAATTCATAACATCATCTGTGAGAAATTAGTATTGAGGACATGCACTTAATGGCACTTTCTAAAACTGCCTACATCCCCCCCACTCCCCCCACCCCGCCTCCCGGAAGCAGAATGTGGAATAAGAACTTGTGTAAGGTAATTTATTTGGGAGATTCTCCTAGGGAGCAAAGGTGAGAACCAGGGAAAGTGGAAAACCCAAAACAAAGGTGTATTATCAACTTCTGTGGGAAAACAGGGGGCTTGACCCTCCGGGATCTTTTGAGGAGCATATAGAATGTCTCAGAATTTTCCACCCAAGCCCAAAGGAGAAGTGTTTATAGTGGTCTCTCATCTGTCATTGTTTGAGGGTCATCTGCACATGGAAGCTTGCCAAATGGCACCATGCTGGCATCCCATGCTGAGGTATCAGAGAAGCCCCAGGGCACATTTGAAGGGAAATCCTGTCAGCAGCAAGAGAGAGGAGCCTCCAGCACTGGAATCTGGGTGAGACCAAAAGTATGTGACCTGGGGAGCAAGAGCCATCTGATACATGTATTAATTTAAATAATATTATAATTGTAATGCACACCCATCACCAAGTTGCATATTGAAATGATATATACCTTGAAATTAACTGAGCATAAAGAATTAGATAAAGAAGAATGTCCTCTCAATTTTTGAATAATCTACTTTAGCGTTAATACAGAATAGCTTTGCCCTAGAGCAAAATAGGTGATAGAATTTAGCGTTTTCAATTATTTTCCAGAAACTCTGAAGAATATTCAGATATACTATATGTGAAGAAAACATTTTTAACCGTTTATTATAGAAAAAATTTAAGTATAATGCACAATAAATAATGTATATTGCTGGCAAATAAAAGCAGAGAGACTAAAGCAGTAATACTTTCCCACCTCCAACATCCAGCTTTCATAAACATCACCTCAGAGCCACTCTTATTTCATCTATACCTTCACCTCCTCCCATTCAATTATTATGAAGCAAATCTCAGTCATCATATCATCTCATGCAAAAATATTTCAGTATCTCTAAAAGATAAGAATCATTTAAAAATCTGTAACTAAAATATCGTTAATGAATCCAGAAAAAGTGAAAAACAAGTCCTTAATATCATCAAACCTCTAGTCAATGTTTAGCCTTTTCTATTATCCCACAAATTTTTTTTACAGTTGCTTTAAAATCAAATTTTACAGTTGATTTTAAATGTTAAAATCAGCATGTAAATATGGTTCATGTATTGCATTCAGTTGTCATATCTCTAATATCCCTTCTGAATTACATATTCCCCTTTATTCTCTCTCTTTTATTTTCCTTGCAATTTATTTGTTGAAGAAACTTTGTGATTTGTCTTGTAGAATTTCCCATATTTTGGATTTTGTTCAAAAACATTTTTAAGTGTAAAATATTCAAGTCTTCAGAAGAAAAAGTCTAGGGTTACAGCTTAAGGAAATAGCTAACCTAGGTCCACAGATCTTTTTTCTATTCTTAGTCGCTCAGATACCACTTTTGTAGCAGATGGTTTATTCATTTCAATGGTCATCAAAATCAGTGCTGAGTTCTAAGACATAAATGATTAACAGTGCTTAGAGATCCAAAATTCAGGAATGTATTCAGGCAAAGGTGTAGACTATGAAAATAATATATATGCTGTATTGGGATGTGTATAGACACAGGCATATATACATATATCTGTCATGTGCATGTATAGATGTGGTTATAAACATGTTTAAATGTATGTATTAAAGGCTTGTTTTCAGTTTTCTTATGAAATTTACTCAGTTAATAAATGAAAGCTTTGACTGAGCCTACATTTCTGCTAGTAAACAAGACAGAAACATAAGCAAACCCATACATTCCAAACATCTTTTCCTGCAAAAGGGATTTCTTTCAACCCTAAAATATATGTTCATGCTTTGCCTGCATTATAACTATGTTTGAATACAACCCTAATTTCTGTGATTTATGATAAGTAAATATTTTGTTCCCTCATAGCAATGTTATGTTTATATTCAGAATAAATAATGTAAGTTACTGGCAAATAATGCATTCGTTTGAGTTATTCAAATACATAGAAACAAGACAAAGTCATTTCTGTACTAAGCCTCCTAACTCATCTCCCTGCTTCCACTTCCACCACCAACCCCAACTCATTCTCCACATGGCAGACAATATGATCTTTTTATATTGATATAATTTTATTAATTTGCAATTAAAGAAGTTGTAGATTTACAGAAATATTACTCATAAAATAAATAAAATACAGAATCCCCGTATACTGCCCTATTATTAATACACTGCATTAATGTGGTATATTTGTTACAATTCCATGAAAGAACATTTTTATAATTATACTAACTACAGTCCATCATTTACAATAGTGTTCACTGTGTTGTACAATCCTGTATTGTTTTTAATTTTTATTCTAGTAACATATATATGACCTAAAATTTCCCCTTTTAACCACATTCACATGTATAATTCAGTGCTGTTGATGACATTCACTATGTTGTGCAGCATCCCCACCATCCATTACCAAAACTTTACAATCAACCCAAACAGAAACTGTACAATTTAAGCGTTAACTCCCCATTCCCTGCACCCAACCCAGCCCCTGGTAATCTACATTCCAAATTCTGACTCTGAGTTTGCTTATTCTAATTATTTCATATCAGAGAGATCATGCAATAATTGTCCTTTGGTATCTGGTTTATTTCACTCAATATGATGTCTTAAAGGATCATCCATGTTATCTCATGAATCAGAACTTCATTCCTTTTTAATGCTGAATAATACCCCATCGTCTGTATATAACACATTTTGTTTATCCATTCGTTGGTTGATGGAAACTTGGGTTGCTTCCATCATTTGGCAATTGTGAATAATGCCGCTATGAACATCAGTGTGCAAATGTCTGTTTGAACCCCTGCTCTCAATTCTTTTGGGTATATACCTAGAAGTAGGATTGCCAAGTCATATGGTAATTCTCTACTTAACTTTCTGAAGAACTGCCAAACTGTTTACTACAGCAGCTGTACCATTTTACATTCCCATCAGCAATGGATGAATGTTCCTATTTAACCACATCTTCTCTAAAATTAGTAATTTTCTGTTTTTTAAAAAAATAGTAGCTGGGGAACGGATATGGCTCAAGCGGTTGAGCGCCTGCTTCCCACATGGGAGGTCCCGGGTTTGATCTCCTGTGCCTCCTAAAAAAACAAAAACAAACAACAAGCAACCAGACGAAGAAACCAACTCAGGAGAGCCCATGTGGTTCAGGGGTTGAGTGCCGGCTTCCCGCATACAAGTCCTGGGTTCAACCACCTAGCCCCTGCACCTAAAAAAAAAAAAAAAAAAGTAGCCATTCTAGGGGGTGTGAAATGGTATCTAATTGTGGTTTTGATTTGCATTTCTCTACTAGCCAATGATATTGAGCATCTTTTCATGTGGTATTCAGCCATTTGTATATTCTCTTTGGAGAAATGTCTATTCAAGGCTTTTACTCATTTTCAATTGGGTTGTTAGTATTTTTCTTATTGAGTTGAAGGATTTTTTTATATATTTTGGATATTAACCCCTTATTTCTCCCATTGAGTATGTTGTCTTTTCACTTTCATGATAAAATATTTTGATGCAAAATTTTTAATTTTGATGAGGTCCCATTTAGCCATATTTTTTCTACTGTTGCTTGTGCTTTTGGTGTAAAGTCTAAGAAACCATTGCCTACCACAAAATCTTGAAGATGCTTCCCTAAGTTTTCTTTTAGGAATTTTCTATTCTAGTCCCGGTCCCTATATATTTAGGTCTTTGATCTGTATTAGTTAATTTTTGTATATAGTGTGAGATACAGTTCTCTTTCAATCTTTTGCCTATAGATATCTAGTTCTCCCAGCACCATTTCCCAATTGAGTGGACTTGGCAGCTTTGTCAAAAGTCAATTAGTCATAGATGTGAGGGTCTATTTCTGAACTCTCAATTCTATGCTATTTTTCTATATGTCTATACTTGTACCAGTACCATACTGTTTTGACCACCGTAGCTTTGTAATAAGTATTGAAGTCAAGAAGTGTGAGTCCTCCAACTTCATACTTCCTTTTCAAGATGGTTTTGGTTATTTGGAGCCCCTTACCCTTCCAAATAAATTTTATGTTTGGCTTTTCCATTTCTGAAAAGTAGATCATTGAATTTTTACTGGGATTGCACTGAATCTGTAAATCATTTTGGGCGGAATTGACATCTTCACAATATTTTGCTTAAAATCCACAAGCATGGAATACCCTTCCAGTTCTTTAGATCTTCCTTGATTTCTTTTAGCAAAGTTTTGTAGTTTTCCATGTATAATTCCTTTAAACACTTGGTTAAATTTATTACTAGGTATTTGTTTTTAGTTGCTACTCTAAATAGAATTCTTTCTTTCTTTCTTTTTTCTAATTAGAGAAATTGTGAATTTACCAAACAGTCATGCTTAAAATATAGTATTCTTATATACCACTCCACTACCAACACCTTGTATTGGTGTGGAACATTTTTTTTACAATTGATGATAGCACTTTTTTATACTTATACTATTTTTTAACAGTGGTTACCTTTGTTACAATTGATGAAAGATTCTTCAGATAGTTCTGGCTATCATCCATTATTTACATTAGGTGTATTTTTCCCATATTCTACCCTATTATTAACACCTTGTATTATTATTGTATATTTGTTATAATTCTTGAAAAACATTCTTATACTTGTACTATTAACAATAGTCCATCATCTACAATAGGCTTCACTGTATTGTACAGTCCTTTTTTATCTTTTAATTTTTATTCTAGTAAAATATACATCCTAAAGTTTCCTCTTTTAACAGCATTCATCTATATAGTCCAGTGCTATTGATTACATTTATAATAATGTGATAGCATTATCAAGATCCATTTCCAAACCTTTACCATCAGCTTAAATAGAAATTCTGTGCAAGTTAAGCATCAATTCCCCATTCTCTAACCCCAGTGTATCTCCTGATAATCTAGATTCTAGATTCTAACTCTGTGAGTTTGCTTATTCTAATTAGTTCATAACAGTAAGAGCATACAATATTTGTCATTTTGTATCTGGTTTCTTTCACTCAATATAATGTCCTCAAGGTTCATCCATGTTGTCACATGCATCAGGAATTCATTCTCTTTTTATGGCTGAATAATATTCCATTGCATGTGTGTATCACATTTTGATTATCCATTCATTGGTTGATGGACACTTGAGTTGCTTCCATCATTGTCAATAATGCCACTATGAACATTGATGTGCAAATATCTGTTTGAGTCCCTGCTTTTGATATTTCTGGGTATATACCTAGCAATAGGATTGCCAGGTCATATGGTAATTCTATATTTAGCTTCTTGAGGAATTGACAAACTGTCTTCCTCAGCAGCTGTTCCATTTTATATTCTCACCATCAATGAATGAATGTTCCTATGTCTCCACATCTTCTCCAACACTTGTAGTTTTCTTCGTTTTCAATAGTGACCATTCTAGTAGATGTGAAATGATATCTCATTGTGGTTTTAATTTGCATTTCTCTAAAAGCTAGTGACATTGAACATCTTTTCATGTGTTTTTAAGCCATTTGTATATCCTATTTGTCTTTTGCCCATTTTTAATTGGGTTGTTTGTATTTTTTATTGTTGAGTTACAGGTCTATATATATATATTTTAGATATTAAACTCTTTTTGGATATGTGGTTTCCAAATATTTTCTTCCATTGCATAGGTTGTCTTTTTACTTTCTTGACAAAGTCCTTTTATACACAAAAGTGTTTAAATTTGAGGAGGTCCCATTTACCTATTTTTTCTTTTGTTGCTTGTACTTGGGGTATAAAGTCTTAGAAACCTTTGCCTACCACAAGATCCTGAGGATGTTTCTCCAAATTTTCTTTTAAGAATTTTCTAATCTTGGGTTAAATTTAGGTCTTTGACACATATTTAGCTAATTTTTGTATATGGTTTGAGATAGGAGTGCCCTTTCATTCTTTTTCATATGGATATCCAGGTCTTCCATCATTGTTTTTTGAAGAAACTATTCTTTCCCAGTTGAATGGACTCAGCAGGCTTGTCAAAAAATTAATTGGTCATAGATGTGAGGGTCTATTTCTGAACTCTTAATTTGATTCCATTGATCAATATAGCCATCCTAATGCCAGAACCATGCGTTTTGACCACTGTAGCTTTGTAATATGCTTTAAAACTAGGAAGTGTGATACCTCCAACTCTATTCTTCTTTTTCAAGATAGTTTTGGCTATTACCCTTACCCTTCCAAATAAATTGATAATTGACTTTTCCATTTCTGCAAAGTAGTCTCTTGGAATTTTGTTGGGATTGCTTTCAATCTGTAAATCAATTTAGGTAGAATTGACATCTTAATTATATTTAGTCTTCCAATCCATGAGCATGGAATATCCTTCTATTTATTGGGTCTTCTTTGATTTCCTTTAGCAGTGTTTTGTAGTTTTCTGTGTGCAAGTCCTTTACATTCTTGGTTAAATGTATTCCTAGACAATTGATACTTTTTGTTCCTATTTTAAATGGAATTTGGAATTTTTTTCTTGATATCCTCCTCAGATTGCTCATTACTAGTGTATAGAAATACTACTGATTTTTCCATGTTGATTTTGTATCCTGCCACTTTGCTGGACTCGTTTATTAGCTGCAGTATCTTTGTTGCAGATTTTTGGGGACTTTCTATATATAGGATCATGTCATCTGCAAATGACTTCTTCCTTTCCAATTTATATGCCTTTCATTTCTTTTTCTTGCCTAACTTCTCTAGTTAAAACTAACAATACAATGAATAAATGGTCACAGTGGGCATCTGTGTCCTGTTCCAGATCTTACAGGGAAAGCTTTCCGTCTTTCACCATTAGGTAAGATGTTAGCAGTGGGTTTTTCATATATTCCCTTTATCATGTTGAGAAAGTTTCCTTCTATCCCTATCTTTTGAAGTGTTTTTATCAAGAAAGTATGCTGGATTTTGTCAAATGCTTTTTCTGCATCGAGATGATAATTTTCCCCTTTATTTTGTTAAAGTGGTGTATTACAATAATTGATTTTCCTTTGTTGAACCACCCTTGCATACATGGGATAAATCCCACTTGATCATGTTTTCATAGAGTACAGTTATATATTGAGGATACGGTACTATTGGATTTTGCATTTACCCTTTAGTTACCTTTACTTAGTATCTTCACTTCTTCACATGCTGCAAGCCACTCTCTCCTGTCTTTTCTTTTCAACCTGAAGAACTCTGTTTAGTGGGTCTTATAGGGAAGGACTTTTGCTGACAAACCCTCTCAGTTTCTGTTTATCTGTGAATGTTTTAATCTTCTCATTTTTGAAGGACAGTTTTTCTAGATAAAGAATTTTTGGCTGGCAGTTATTCTCTTTCAGCACCTTAAATATATCATACCACTGACTTCTCACTTCCATGGTTTCGGTTGAAAAATCGGCACTTAGTCTTATTGAGGATTCCTTGTATGTGAGGAATCCCATTTCTCTTGCTGTTTTCAGAATTCTCTCCTTATCTTTGGCATTTGACGTTCTGATTAGTATGTGTCTTGGAGTAGGTCTGTTAGTAATTATTTTGTTTGGAGTACATTGTGCTT
Organism: Cabassous unicinctus; assembly: GCA_029593785.1. NCBI lineage: Eukaryota > Metazoa > Chordata > Mammalia > Cingulata > Chlamyphoridae > Cabassous > Cabassous unicinctus. The sequence goes on along the minus strand of JAQZBX010054078.1, from coordinate 2,906 downwards.
CTTGGACATATATATTTATGTCTTTTATAAGAGTTGGGAAATTTTAGGTCATTTTCCCCTCAAATATTCTTTTTGTCCTATTTTCCTTCTCTTCTCCTGAGACACACATGATGCATATGTTTATATGCTTCATGTTGTCACTGAAGTCCCTGAGACACTGCTCAATTTTTTCTATTCTTTTCTCTATCCATTCTTCCAGCTGTATGATTTTGATTGTCCTATCTTCCAGTTCTCTTTGTTTTTATGTGGAATTTTCTTCCCAGCTCCTATGATTTGTTTAAATTCTCTTCTTCACTCAGTGCCCTCTTTTCATTGCATGTTTCAAATCTGGGACCCATCCTGTCTTATAGCAGTTCAGTCCCTTCCCCCCTTTTTTCCTGAGGCTTTTCTGCCTCTGATTTCTTCTCTGTTAGGGTATCCTGCCCCAGGCTGCCAGATGTGGTCAATCCAGAAAGGTCCGTTTTTCATTTAGGCAATCCAATAAATAGAGGCTAAATTGAGTGTGTGCACTTCTTGCCAACAGTTCTGCCATGGTATCTTTTTATGTCCTGGGGGCCCTATTGAATGTAGTACTTTATCAGCTGCTTGTGTTCCCCCCTGAGTCTCTGCGGACTTGGGTCATTGTGTCTGGGTATGCCTGGGGTTCTAACTCACTGCTATGAGTGGCTCTATGGTCTGCATCTGTGACAGGAGTGACCTGGGCCATGCTACCTCTTTGCAACTCTAAAGCTGAACAGGACCGAGTGAGGGGGTCTGGTCTGGATTAGTGGGTTTGGGATATCAATCTCCTACCTGACTTTAGTGTATTTTTTTCCTTTTTCTTTGAGTCAGCATTCGTGGAGTCGTTCTCCAGTCTCTATTGTACTCCAGAGTTCCAAGTAAGTGGTGGCTGTCCTTTTATTAAGTTGATTCTGAGAGGATATTTTTCCAGGGCATATCTTATGTTGCTGTGTTGATGATTTCCTTTATATTTATTTTTGGTTAGCAGTATAAGAATTTTTTTTAAACTTTAGCAATACAGAGGTAAATGTCAGAAAGAAAAATAGTTAAAATGGTTAATAGTGCTTCTTTAGAGTGGGAATCAGAGTGTGGAGGAGTGAGAGTAGGAGATTTATGATTTTTTCTAATTATTTTAATATCATTTTTGCTTTACTATTTGACATTTTAAACTATATAAACATATAAGGGTATTATTTAATAAAATACAGTTTTCAATACACTTGTAACTGGTTCATTCCTGAGTAGGATGCACACCACCATCCTGCCACCATGGTCTTGGGATTGCTGTGAAATTATCCTTCCCAAGGCCTGGTTCTTCTGCTTTTCCTTAAATTATGTAGGCTTCCAAAGTATTTCCAATGAATTCCTTTTTAGTTTGGGTCTATTTCATTTGTTTGCAACATAAGAATTCTGACTAATACATCTGTCTGAAATGCATATTCATTTTTTACCTACAACTCCCCAGTAGGTCCCCACTGCCTACAGAGCAGCCAGGGGCTTTGGTTGGGCATACAAAGACCTCTATGTCCAGGTCTCTCTTTCACTCCCAGCTCTTCTGCCACCACCTTTATCTCTAGATACCAATCTGCTGATAATTAGCTAACGTGCACCATGATGGGTTTGCTAGGCTCTTCCTTCTATCTGAAGCATATGTCCCTCCTTTCTTCGTTTGGCCAATTGTTACTCACCTTTCAATTCTTGGCTTTATTTTCATTATTTGGGGCATCACTTCCTCCAAGAAAAGAATAATGAATCCTTCCTTTGTGCTGCTATAGGACCCTATATATTTTTCACAATTGCTTATTGTAAAAGATTGGTATTATCTCTTTATGTATCTGTCTTCTCCATTAGACTGCGAGTTCTTCTAGAGCAAAGCTTTGTTTATTTTTATACCTCCAATATACCTTGCACATTGCCTCACACCCAAAACAACAAATGTTTTATGTATTGAAATGGATATTTAAGAATCATGAAAAGGATTAAATGATGTACCACATAATAGACTTAAGCATTCAAAGCATTCAAAAAAGGCTTATAATTTCTTTCCGAAAAGTTGGTTTTAAAGATCAAGAATGCTGTCTTAACCCTCAAAAACTGAGACCATGTCCTATATAAGATGGTTGTTCTCTAATGGCTTTGTAAGGTTCTATTTAGCTTCTTTTGGGAAAACCATCAAACTTTCCTCAGTTGTACTGCCATGACCAGATGGCAACATCAGTATGATCTTTTTAATGATGTTCATCAGACCATGTTTAAAATCTTACAGTATCTTCTCATTGCATATGGACTAAAATATAAATGCATATGGAATCTGTCCCTGCCTATTTTTCTGATATCACCTCTTGCCACTTTCTTCACTCTATTCACGTATCTGAAGCTTATCCCTCCACCTACCTGCTGTCACGTTAGCCTATATATTTCTTCATAATACTTACCACTGTCTGAAATCTTGTTCTTTACTTGTTTGCTTGCCTCTCTTACTTCAAACAGAGGTTCCAAAAGAGCAGGAATCCTACCTGCTTTGTTAATTACATATCCTCAGCACTTAAACAGGGCCTATTACATAGGAGGGACTCAATAATAATTATTGTATCAAATTAAATGTACTCAGAAGTAAGGTATTAAAAAACATAGTAATTTGGAGTCTCATCACCAGGTAGCATAAAAAACTTACCAAGGGAAGCGGGTGTGGCTCAATCGATAGAGCTCCCGTTTACCATATGGGAGGCCCCAGGTTCGCTTCCCGGGGCCTCCTTGTGAGGGCAGGCTGGCCCGTGCAGCGCGGTGGGCTGATGCAGCAGGACCTCACAGCAAGGGGGAGATAAGCAGACACAGAAAAAACACACAGCAAATGGACACAGCAAACACGAGCAGCAAGGGGGGGATAAATAAATAAATAAATAAAT
>JAQZBX010054077.1:0-18730 GCA_029593785.1 Cabassous unicinctus | reverse complement strand
TCCAAGTCAAAAGGAGGCCAGTAGTTGCCATTTTGACTCCACCCAGAGCAAGAGGGGAAGCCGGACTGACTGAAAATCACAGTGATGGTAGAGACCAGGTTCTTTCACTCAGATTGCCCTGCAGCCCTAGCCTAGGCTTCTGTCCCACCTCTAGCACAGAGGAAGCACATGGGCCCTGCACCAGGCACTCAAGGTAATAACAGGTACATTTAGCTGGAACAGACTGAATAATCAGAAATCTAATAGAGCAAGTGTGGTCATTTTGGACCTGCACTGCATACATTGCTGCCCACACCTGCAGCTCCATCTCTGCCCCAAGCATAGGAGAGAGTGGTATGAATCTTTATCAGTCTCTCTGGGCAACTGCAGTCTTGGCCTGCATGAGTTGGATTATTCCACACAGCTGTGGTTCTTTACCCATGACAAAAGGGAAAGTTGGGAGAAGCTTCATTGTTCCTTGGGGTAATGAGGGTAGCTTGAGCCTTCACAGTTTAAAGCACCAACTACATACTTGGATCCTACAACACAATCAAGGGAGAAAAAGCAGGAAGTCCTAAACTAAAGAGAAAAACTGCACCCAGAATAAATACTCTAGTAAGCCAGATGCCAAGCCACCTACAAAAAATTACAATACATGCCAAGAAACAGGAAAATATGGCCCAGTCAAAAGAACAAGATAAGCCTCCAGATGACATAAAGGAGTTGAGACAACTAATCATAAATGTTCAAACAAATCTTAATAAATTCAATGAGATGAGATGGCTAAAGAAATTAAGGATATTAAGAAGACATTGGATGAACACAATGAAGAATTTGAAAGCATACATAGAAAAAAAGCAGAATGTTATGAGAATGAAAGGTGCAATAAATGAAATTAAAAATACAATGGAATCATATAATAGCAGATTTGAAGAGGCAGAAGAAATGATTGGTGAGCTTGAAGAAATGGCCTCTGAAAGTGAACATACATAAGAACAGATGAAGAAAATACTGGAAAAACTTGAACAAGATCTCAGGGAATTAAAGGACAGCAAGAGACATGCAAACATGGGTGTCCCAGAAGTAGAAGAGAAGGGAAAAGGAGGAGAAGGAATATTTGAAGAAATAATGGTAGAAAATTTCCCAACTCTATTGAAGGACTTGGATATCTATGTCCAAGAAGCACAATGTACTCCCATCTGAAAAAATCCAAATAGACCAACTCCAAGACACATTCTAATCAGAATGTCAAATGCCAAAGACAAAGAGAGAATTCAGAAAGCAATGTATAAGGTGTGAGATACCCAATAAGATTAAGTGCTGAATTCTCACCAGAAACCATGGAGACAAGAAGACAGTGGTATGATTTATTTAAGATACTGCAAGAGAAAAATTTCCAGCCAAGAATCGTATATCCAGCAAGATTGTCTTTCAAAACTGATGATAAATTTAGAATATTCAGATATACTGAAACTGGGAGAGTTTGTAACCAAGACAACTGCTTTGGTAGAAATACTAATGGGTGTGCTACAGCCTGAAAAGTAAAGACAGGAAAAAGAGGTGTGGAAGAAAGTCTAGAAATGAAGATTATATCAATAAAAGGAACTGAAACTGTCAAAAGAGTGGTGAAAATAAAATATGATAGATGAAACCCAAATATTCAGGAATAAACTTAACCAACAATGTAAAACACTTATATGTAGAAAAATACAACTCATTGTTAAAAGACTTCAAAAAAAGACCTAAATAATATGAATAACATTCCATGCTTATGGATTGAAAGACTAAATATCAATAAGATGTCAATTCTACTCAAATTGATGTACAGATTCAATGCAATCCCAATAAAAATTCCAACAGCATTTTTTAAATTAATGAAAACATGATTTTCAAATTTATTTGGAAGTGTAAGGGGTCCTGAATAGCCAAAATCATCTTAAAAAGGTGGTATGGTGAGTTATGAGAGCCCTGTATGATGTTAGGTATGTTTGTTTTGTAAGTTCACAACTATTGTTATGTACATATTGTTTATGTATGTTCATGTATGAGTGATATACTTCAAAAAACTAAAAAAAAATAAAGAAATACAATGTTGGGAATTTTCTATTGGCAAATATGGCAGGGGAGAATTACTGGTGTAGAGTGTTGAATGTGGGGGCAAGATTGGGGCACCTGGGGCAGGATTCTGTGGAATATGTTAGTTTTCATCTTTTCATATTGAGTAATATCAGTGGGAGGAGACCCAGACAATAAACAAGAAAATATTAAACTCCCATCCTGAAGAGTCCTGCTATATTCTAAATTAGAGGGACAACAATTCCTCCAGAACAGAGACAGTGCCTAATAAAGGAAAACAGATCAATATGTTCAAATTGTCAATATAATTGCAAGCAACTATGATTTGTTCTTCAGTAAGTGAAACTTAGTGGTTAACATAGGTTCTGATGAGAGGGGGAGGGAAGAATAAAATAGATGGAACATGGGACTTTTTTAGGGCATTAGAATTGTTCTGCATAATCTTTCAATAATGGGTACAGGCGATTTTAAATTTCATCAAAACCTATAAAAGTGTACAATCCAAAATGTAAATGTAGGATAAATAGAAGGAATGCCCCTTCCTTGAACTGCCTGCAGAAGGGCTGGGAGGGACAGGGCCATATTGGCCAATGACCCATTCCCCTTCAGTAGGATAGACACTGGCATCAAGAGCACACTCAGTCTGTTAAAAAAGAATGTTAATTGCTCAAACACTTGATTTACTGTTCTGGGAACCCCCATAGGTAAGCACTCACTGTTATTCATTCCATAAGCTATGTATTAGCTAGCTCCCCTCTTTGTGCTGTGCTGCCTTATATAAGCTTTGATTCCCCAGTGTATGGATGTGGTCACTGCCTAACAGCTATCATCAGGACATGTGAGTAAATAAAGTGTCATGGCTGCTGCTACCCTTACAGCTTCTGTGTGGATTCTTTGGAATATCCAAAGTATTTGGCCTTCCCAGACTCAACCCCCCTGTGTTACAATTGGTGTAGGTGGCGGGATGTTCCAGGGAATCCCACCAGGGAAAAGGTGGTTGAAAGCATGTAAGCCATTGCAGATAACTATCAGAGACCCTGCAGTACATGGGGGGGGGTCTGCTGCAGGTGAGATCCCAGGGAAGTCATGCACGTCTATGTGGTACAAGCTTGCCCAGCTGAGAGATGATTGACTGAAGAGGTAGTTGCAGGATGTCCCATACACTCCCACTGGATTAGTGCTGTTAGAGAAAAATTAAAGGTACCTTTTATTAAGAAAGGGCAATGTGCAGTAGATGCAGCCATTGCATGGTCCTTCCTCCTTACCTTGCATGGTAATACTAACAAGCTGTTAGCAGCCAAACAAAGGCAAGGTGGGTAGAAGAAGACTCAAGTGTTGGAGCAAGTGGATCAGAGGGAGACTTTAACTAAGAAATCAAAGGAAGCATTAGAACAGGTGTGAACAAAGGCCTGTCAATACGTGCAGGTAAAAGGAAAGAAGAATTACAACTAGAAAGGAATGTGCAGACTTCCACCCCTGCCTTAGTGACTGGTCTCTCTGAGCAACTAAAGCTGGAGATAGTGACTTAGATGCAGAAACTATAGAAGAATCTTTAAATCATGTTAAACTGTGCAAAGGAAGGCTAAATCACAGATACAACTTCCCCAACCAGCAGAAGTGCTAAATAAGGCACTTGTCAGTGAAATCATGCTTGTAAGAAAACATTTTGCTAAAGAGTTAACTAAGATAAGGAAAACATTCCAGCAGCAACTCTGCAATCCCCTGCTGCCTGAATGATGTGACTGTGGGTTAGTGTGGGCTGATAGAGTTAAACTGCTGGAAGAGTAGAAAAACTTAACAACATTAATGTTCTCTGTTTTTTTCCATGCTAATTCTAATTGGGCCTTTAGAGCCAAATTGATAAAATTAGTGCTGTTAAAGTTAGTAAATTTTTAACTGGACAACTTTATGAAAGTTAGAGACTAGAACAATGTTAGCAGTCTTTGTAAGCCTGCAATTAAAAATATAACACAAACCTGAAGGCTGATAATACTTGTGTAAACTGTAGAAAAGTTTGAAAGGGATGTTACTTTGGCAATGTTTTAAGTTTTAGTCACAATTTATTTTGATGAGAACTTTTATCAAGGTGTTAACAAGGAACTTTCAGTTTTGAATCCATAGCTTACTCCTGAACTTCAAGCCTAAATTTACTCCCAAAGAGCAGTAATCCAAAATATATTTGTTAAATGTCTGTCTAAAATGTGAAAGTAGAGCTTAACTGCATGTGTACTGCTCAAATATCCCTAACTGGTTGCTGATTACTAATAAAACTGTTTCCAAAAGTAAGCTTGCATATTACAGGCAGCACAGATTCCAGAAGAAATCTTAAAAGCAGTAAAATCAGAGATGTGAAATGGAGGGCTTGGATACAGGCATACTGAAGGAATAAGAATAATAAGTCAAATTAATAAGCTTTATGTTTTTGTTGGTGTATCATAACACTTTTTGTGTTTGTTCAGTGTATATTTTGATAATTTTGGATGGTAATAATAAATTGATAAATGAAAATTCTTAAAAGAGCTCTATTCAAATGGCCAAAACTTTAAATAAATGCTTATATTAATAGATAAGTATGGATGCTAATAAGATAAATTAGGATTATATGTATTAAATCTTAAAATCATGAAAATTGTAAGTTTTGACTAATGACGTTACTACAAACCTCTTCATAAAAAAATAGTTTTGGCCTAAATTGGAATGAATAGTTTATTTTCCATCACAGAATGGAATGAGGAATGTGAGACTTGAATGGATATTGAGAGAAGTGAAAAGTTTGTGGAAGTGCTAACTAAAATTTAATGTTTGTTTAAGGGAATGTGTTTTGTCCTAAGAAAAAATGGTTGCTTTTCATAAAAGCAAAATGGAAGTAAGTGGGACAAAACTTGTAGAAGGTATTGTAGGAGACAGCATTAAGTAAAGGAATGTGTTCTGTGAGGGTGGAATTTGTCTTAAGATGAAGTAACTATGGTCTATGTGGTTATGAATAGTTATAAGGAGTTTGTAAAAGCATTGTTTAAACTGAAATATTTGAATGGCTAACTCCAGGAAATCATTATCAAACAGAAACTGAACTGATTCTAATAACAAAAGGTAACTTCATAAAGGAAAACCTGTCAGAGGCCACCTCAATTGGCATATTAAAGTAGTGGTAGGAAGAAGATAATCTTTATTCCATTTGGAATCTTAGGTTTTCATAAAATAATGGAGAAAATAGTTTTTCTTATACTGCTAAAATAAAATAGCTGTTAATTAATATAATCATGGTAAATGGGTAAAAAGGAAAAGTAAACTAATGAGATGGTTAAGTTCATTTGATATGTTTTAAGATAAATGAAAAGTGTTTAACTAAAAGGGATCCTTTATTCTCTGTTAATCACTTGTATGAGTAAAATGTTCATATGAACAATTAAAGAGTATAAAATTCCTGGAAATTCAACAATGTTTCATCATAATATTACATAAAACTATAATATTGTTAATCATGGTTTTAATTATTTTAAAAAATGGTATGTGTCACAGAAACAACCTCACTGCCTGGAAATCAAGAGGCAGATGTTTGGCTCATATTCATTTGTTTTGTCCCACCTCCAATAAGCAGCAGCTCTGTGGCTGCAGAAAGAGAGAGACCATTGGGGACAGCCAGAGGTGGTGCATAACAGCAGATTATCATAAATTAAAGTAACACCACTGCTGCATGCAGGAATCCCAAATATTGTTAGTTTGTTGCAAGAAATTAATATCCAGTTATATCACTATCACATTGTTTTACAATTTGCTAAAGGTTTCTTTAGTATATCCTTAGGCAAGTCAAGCAAGCCTGCATTCACCTTCCTGTGAGAAGAACAATGGGGGATTTTACAGTACTTCCCCAAGGTTATGTGCATAGCCCAACCATCTGTCCTGGCCTGATGGCAAAGAATCTGGCTACATGGAAAAAAACTTGTGGCTATAACTCCATTTCATTATATTGATGATACATTAACCAGTAATTCTTTCTCAGAATTAAAAGAAGCATCAGAAATAATGGAATCTTATCTTAAGTGCCTGGAATGGACAAACTGAGACAAGCTGGAAAGTCCTTGCTTCTCTGTCAAACTCTTAAGTGTTGTTAAAATATAAGGTTTCCCCACACCACAAACTCCAAAACAATTAATGGACTTTCTGGGGTTGTTGGGATATAGAAGACCACTTATCCCTCACTTAACTCAGATATTAAAACCATTGTATGTGTTAATTAGGAAAGGTTGTGCATGGAAATAAGAAACTCCCCCAGCAGGCTCTCTTGAAAAAGGGGGTAAGGAGGCAATATCAGGCTCAACCAGTAAGGGGGGGTGGACCTTGTCTTACCCTATGAATTGGATGTGGTCCACATGAATATTGGCTTTGGGTGAGGTTTGTGATGGAGGTAACATTCTAAACAAATACCCCTTGGGTTATAATCCCAATTGTGGGAAGGGGTCAAAGTACAATACTGCCCCTTGGAAAAGCAAGTATTTGCAGCATACCAAGCCCTGTTGCAAGTGAAGGGATTAACCCAATAGTGTCCAGTCACTCTGAAGACTGCCATCTCTATCCAGGGATGGACTGCAAATACTAAAAATGAGACAGGAAAAATGGACTGTCATGGGCTGCCCTATGTGGGGGAGAGATCTATGAAAGGACATCTGGGATGCCTGCCAGCAGGAGCAGGTAACTGTCTATCATGTCCCTGCCCACTCTTCTAACACCCCTCTCAGGACTGTTGAGGAATATTCCCTCACAAAGATCCAGAGCCATATCATTGAGACCCAAGAATCAGCAGAGTGGCCTCACAGGAAAATGGACATCATGGCTACTTAACCCTGTGGCAGCACTTCCAGCTGCCTGTTACTCACCAACAGCTCATGAACATCACCCATGAGTGTCCATTGTGCTCACTCCAATGACTATTACATCAGTCCCCTCCTGCTCTTGGAAGGGGCAGGGTATGCTTTCACTGCTGCAGACCCTGCAATGGGACACTTGTAACCAGCCAGCTACTATTTGCTACCTAGAAAATATAAGTGCCCTATATGGGATGCCAGCCCAAATTGACAGTGACCAAGAAACTATGTTTACCAATCACCTCATGCCGTTTTAGAATATGGACCAGGATACTGTTTTGACTCTTTATTTTTAAAAAATGAATGGCCTTTTAATGAAACAGATAAAAGATGATAAGGGATCCATACAAAAATGGACTGTTTAAATTCAGCAGTGTGAGCTGTGGCCACAGCTCCAGTTAAGATGTTAACAACAGGACCAATGCAGGCACTAAGGTTATGAGTTAAAGTGCCAGCTGCCCAAAAGGGGAAGTAATAATAATTTGTTATTGCCTATGCCTTAAATTTTAAAAAAATGGGGAAAAATGAGGTAATTTTCACCATACTACTGGCCTATGCAGCCACACTGCTTGGGAATCTTAAGTTCATGAGGAATAAAAGTCACCCAAAACATTGTTATAAAGCCATAGTTAATAATCTGAGGTCTTCTATTCCTCCTGAAACTCTATGTAGGTCAATGTGAACTCTTCTTGTGCCTAAACTGATTTTAATGTCACTAAAGGAAATTCAAAAATTTTGGAAAGAGAAAAATATATTGTATTAGAAACCTCCTCATAAAGCCCCCCTACCTAGTACTTTGTTGTCTACTAATGAAATTGTTGCTTGTATACTGTTAAGACAGCATAATCTGCTTCTGTCTGTATGAAACAACAAAAGGAATTCTGTAATATGTACTCATTAGTCTCTTAGCAATCAGGGGTAGAATTTTAATCTCTTGCTATTCACTTTAGTGCTGTTGTGGTATTTGGCTTCAGTGTTCAATGCTCTGACTGGTCATATCACTGAAGACTGGTGGGCAGATTATATGGTGGAAAGGGCATTGGATGGAGCATAGGGTAAATAGAAGGAATGCCCCTTCCTGGAACTGCCTGCAGACAGGCTGGGAGGGGAAGGCCATATTGGCCAATAACCAGTTCACCCTTAGCAGGGGAGAGACTGGCATCAAGAGTGCAATCAGTCTACTACAAAAGAATAACTGCTAGAAACCTTGATTTACTCTTCTGGTAACCCCCCATAGGTAAGCACTCACTGTTAATTATTCCATAGGCTATATATTAGGTAGCCCCCCTCTTGGTGCTGTCCTGCCCTATATAAGCTTTGTTTCCCCACTATACAGGTGCATTTGCTGCCCAATTGCTGTCATTGGTACAGTTGAGTAAATAAAATGGCATGGATACTGCTGGACTTATGGCTTCTATGTGGATTCTTTAGAATATCAAAAATATTTTGTTGGCCTTCCCAGGCTCAACCCTCCTGTGTTACAATAAATCATAATGTAAGCCATTGGCCATGTAGGTAGCAATGTTTCAAAATTTGTACACCAATTTTAACAAATATACCATCCATGTGTAAAATACTATTAACAGGAGAGAGCAGGAAAGAAGGACATTGTTGGCTATATGGGAGTCCCCTCTATAATCTATGTGGCTTTTTCTGTAACTGAAAGTTTCTTTTAAGTTGAAATGGAAAAAATAAGATAATGAGGGAATTTGTGGAAGAAAATATCACTGTACATGTAATGCAACAGCTCTTTCAGTGATGAAAGACACAAAGTATAAAATTTTTATTTCAAATTATTTTTAAATTTGTGGTATTTTAATTTTTAAAGCTATCATTTAATTTGCTTATTAATTTTATTTGGTTATTTTGCTGGCTTCATTTTTGGAGTCTTTGGATCACAGAAAAGTCACAACTGGGGGGCAGGGGAGGATCATTAGAGTGAGCTGTTGGTGAAGGAGGGATGTATGTTTAGGGGTTCACCTGGTGCACACCTCTAAGGCATTTGAATATGTTCAAGAGTTCATGGGGCATTGTCACAGTTGGTGGAGGTCCACAAAATAACTGAAAAAATATCAAATTCCCATCCTGGGGAGCTATTCTACATTCTCTAATAGGACAGTAAGAATACAAGGGCAGTGCCTAGTGAAGGAGGACAGACCAGTATGCCAGGTCGTTGGTATTGATGATTGTATTTATCAAACATTTCTTGTGAAATTGAAACTTAGCCTAGTATTATATATTGCCTGAGTATTATATAATTACTTCCTGCTGAAATACAGTCTCTCTCTAAGCCAAACACAGCATATAAATGCACTACCTTACCCCAGTGAGGAACATTACTCCTGGGAATGAGCCTCCCTGGCACTGAGGGGTTATTACCAAGCAACAACTAACAATGCATCTGGAAAAAGACCTTGATGATAAGGGTGAAATGGTAAATACAAATGAGTTTTAATGACTAAGACATTTTAAAGTGTGTTGGAAGGTCATTCCAGAGGTAATGCTCATGCACATCTCAGCAGAAGCTCATTGACTGCCACAGTAAACAGTTCCTCAAATAGCAGGGCTCCTGAGGGATCTAGAAGTATACTGACACTATAAGCAGGGCACACAGCTCAAGAATTTGGAAACCTTTCATTGGGCATTACTTTTGAATTTATGCTCCCCAGCATAACAGACTCATTTATAGTTTCCCTACATATAGCTCTTCTGCCCTTTCTATTTGAACCTATAATTAGCAACATATTTGATTAATATATGTCCAAGAGACTTAAATCTCTGGTGTGACCATGTAGAGTTGATCCCTAAATCTCAGTACAGTTGCAACACCTACACTCAAGTTCATTGGACTCTCAGGACAACTAATATAATGATGATTGATGGGCAACACCCATCCCAAAGAACAGAGAGTATCTGCAACTGCAAGTGAGATACTTCATCCAGCTGCCCCATGGGATCTAAGATCCCTCTCAATTAGAGGCAGAGTGAGCATCACCTTCCCAAAATTTTCAAGATTGGCGAGTGAACAATGGACTAAAGTAGACTTATTATTCTACTATAGACTTTTTGTTATTCTAGAAATGGAAGAACTTTTAACATTGATGTGGAAGTAATGCCACCAGAGGTTCAGAAGGGAAGGAAAGGGAAAAATAGTTGTAATATGGGGGCATTTTGGAGACACTGGAATTGTCCTGCATGACACTGCAATGATGGCTACAGGCTGTTATATATTTTGTCATATCCTACAAAATTGTGTGGGACAGAGTGTAAACTGTAATGTAAACTATAGTCCATGGTTGGGAGCAATGCTTCAATATGTGTTCATCAATTGTAGCAAATGTACCAACTAATGAAGGATGTTGTTATTGTGGGAAAGTTTGGGAGTGGGAGGAAGTGTGGTATATGGGCATGCCCTATATTATGCAGCATTTATGTAATCTAAAGTTCTTTAAAAATAAAAAAATAATAATTTAAAAATCATTAAAAAAAAAAAACAACAGTGATTTTGACATGGTTGTCAAGCCCTCCCAGCTGTACCCAAACAGTCTGTTCAACAAATCATGCTGGGAGAACTGGATAGTGATATCCAAAATTAAGAAAGAGGGCCCCTATCTCACACCTTATACAACTGCATATTTTAATGAAAGAAACGCATTTTCATACATATCTATCAGTATAAGTTTATATATCTCACAAGGTTTTCCTAGGAATATTTCCAAAACTATAGTCAGAGTTTAAAAATCCACTAAAATTAGGAAATTAATGAAAAGTAAAATAGTTCATTTCCATTCAGATATAAATTCAAATTCTTAGTAAGAAAACCATAAACATTCTTAATACTCAAGTACTTAAATTTAATTTTTTCCTACAAAAACAAATTTCTAAAACAAGGTTTTTATTTTATCTAAGGAGAGGTAGTAATAATAAAATGTCCTAGAGAGTACTATGTGGCCTCTTCACTAACACTGCCTTCCTACATGCTCCATATCATTAACCTGTTTCATTTTTGTTACAACATTAATGTCAATAAGAAATGCTCATATTTCTTCATCTTCACATTATTTTTAAGTTTTATTCATACATACTAATAAAGCATGAATCCATCCAAAGTGTACAATCAATGGTATTTGGTATAATCCATAGTTTTGCATTTGGCAATTCAATCAGGTTTAGAGCATTTTCATTATTACAGAAAAAATAAAAAACAAAAACAAATCAAACAAAATTCATAACCTCTCAATCTCTCTATGCTTCCCCTTTTGTACATATACTTTTCTGTTTCCTTCTCTCTAGCATATATATATTTATATTTTGTAAAACAGGCATATATATGCAACATCATCCATATTTGTATTTTACATGTGGCTTCTCTATGTTATAGGGACCCATGTTATATTTTTTAGCTTTCCTTCTAGTAATATACATGTCCTTAGATTTTCTCTTTTGGCCACTCTCATACTCATATAATAGCTCTGCTAGTCACAAACACTATGAAATGCTCTCACCATTGCCATTCACTTCCAAAGATTATTTTAAAAACCTTTTAACCACTTCTGCACAGATTAGAAATCAGCTTTCCATTCTCTATCCTCATTCTATTTTCTGGTGACCTATATTCTAATTATTAATTCCATGAGTTTATATAATACATTTGGTTCGTAATAGCACAATCATACAGTATTTGTCCTTTTGTGTCTGGCTTGTTTCAATCAATATAAAGTCCTCCAGGTTAATCCATGTGGTCATGTGCTTCATGACTTCATTTTTCCTACACCTGCATAATATTCTATCATGTGTTTATACCACAATTTAGGTATCTATTCATCTGTTAATGCACACCTGGGTTGTTTCAAACTTTTGGCAATTGTGAATAACACCATTATGAACATTGGTGTGCAGATGTGTGCTTGTGACACTGCACTCAGTTTTCCTGGATATATACCAAGTAACAGTATTGCTGGGTCACATGAAAAGTATATTTTCAACATCCTTAGGAAGTGCCAAACACTTCTCCACAGAGTCTGTAGCATTCTACATCCCCCAAAACAATGAGTAAGTGTTCCTGCCTCCCCATATCCTCTCCAGTACTTAGAGTTTTCTAAATTTTTAATAGGACCCAATATAATAGGTGTGAAATGATATTTCATTGTAGTTTTGATGTACATTTCCTAATCACTAGGGATGTTGAGCATTTTTTTTTCAGGCGATTCTTTGCCATTTGTATTTCTTCTTTAGATAATTGTCTTTTCCATTCTTTTGTCTGCTTTTTAATTGGGTAGTATGTCTATATATTGTTGAATTGTATGATCTCTTTATATATCATGGATATTAAACTCTTATCAGATAACCCATTGAATTGGTTCAATTTTCACCCTGTTGACAAAGTCTTTTGAGGTGCAAAAGTGTTTAATTTTCAGGAGGTCCCTTTTACTGACTTTTTTTCTTTTGTTGCTTGTGCTTTTGGGGTAAGGTTTAAGAAACTACCACTTACCACAATAGCTTGAAGATATTTTCCTATACTTTCTTCTAGGAGTTTTATTGTTGTTGATTTTATATTTAGGTCCTTGATCCACTTAGAGTTAATTATTTTTAAATGTGTGAGATTGGGGTCCTTATTCTTTCTTTTGCATATGGCTATCAAGTTCTCTCAGCACCACTTGTTGAAGAGAGAGTTCTATCCCAGCTGATTGGTCTTAACAACCTTGTCAAAAATAACTTGACTGTACATTTGAGGGTCTATTTCTGAGGTCTCAATTTCATTCCATTGGTCAACCTGTCTGTCTTTATCCCAGTACCACACTGCTTTTACTCCTTAGTTGAGCTATATGCTTTTAAGTCAGGAAGTAAGAGTCCTCCAAATTCATTCTTGCTTCATAAAAACATCTTTGACTATTCAGGGACTCCCTCCAAATAAATTTGGCAATTGTCTTTTCAGTTTGTGCAAAAATAGCTGTTGGGATTTTTATTGAGATTCTGTTGAATCAATAAATCACTTTAGGTAGAACTCACCTCTTATCATATTTATTCTTCCAATCCATGAATATGAAATGGACTCTCATTCATTTAAGAATTCTTTTGATTCTTTTAACAATGTTTTGTAGTTTTCTGAATTCAGGTCATATATGTGCTTGGTTACGTTTATTCCTAAACATTTGATTGCTTTAGTCACTATTATAATAGGATTCCTTTTCTGATTTCCTCCTCAGATTGCACATAGGAAGTGTATAGAAATGCTATTGATTTTTGCATATCAATCATGTATCCCAACATTTTGCTGAATTCACCTATTAGCTCTAGTAGCTTTGTTGTGGATTTTCCAGGATTTTCTAGATATAAGTCATATCATCAGCAAATAGTGCAAGTTTTACTTCTTCCTTTCCTATGTG
Source organism: Cabassous unicinctus (assembly GCA_029593785.1). Taxonomy (NCBI): domain Eukaryota; kingdom Metazoa; phylum Chordata; class Mammalia; order Cingulata; family Chlamyphoridae; genus Cabassous; species Cabassous unicinctus. The sequence goes on along the minus strand of JAQZBX010054077.1, from coordinate 5,427 downwards.
CATGACTTTTATTTCTTTATCTAGCCTTATTACTCTAGCTAGAAATTCTAGCAGAATATTCAATAGCAATGATGACAGTGGGCCTCCTTGCCTTACTCCTGATCTCAGTGGGAAAGTTTTCAGAGTTTTGGCATTGAATAAAAGGCTTTATGTGTGTTTTTCATATATTTATTTTAACATACTGATTAAGCTTCCTTCTATTCCAGTCTTTTGGAATATTTTTAAACAAGAAATGAAGCTGTGCTTTGTCAAAAACATTTTCTGCATCAATCAGAGGATCATGTGATTTTGCATCTTCAATTTATCTATGTGGTTTATTATACTAACTCATTTTCTTGTATTGAACCACCCTTGCATACCCACTTGATTTTGGTGTATAATGCTTTTAAGTGCTTTTCGATTTTGTTTCCAAGTATTTTGCTGAGGATTTTTACATCTATATTCACTAGAGAGATTGGTCTGCAATTTTCTTTTTTTGTAGTATGTGTAACTGGCTTTTATATTAGGGTGGTGTTGGCTTCAGAGAATGTGTTTGGTAACTTTCTTTCCTGTTCAATTTTTTGGAAAAGCTTGAGCAAGATTGGTATTTGGCTGTCTTTGAATGTATGGTAGAATTCACCTGTGAAGCAATCTGGTCCTGAGATTTTCATTTTTGGGAGGATTTTTTTTGAGGTACTGGGGCCAGGGATTGAACCTGGGATCTTGTATGTGGGAAGCTGGTGTTCAACTGCTTGAACCACATATGCTCCTTTTTGGGAGGGTTTAGATGACTAAACCCTCAATCTCTTTTCAATCTCTTCACTTGTGATTGGTTTGTTGAGGTCTCCTATTTCTTTTAGGGTCAGTGTTGGTGGTTCATGTGTTTCTAGGAATTTGTCCATCTATCTACATTGTTTAGTTCTTTGGCGTACAGTTTATCATAGTATCCTCTCATGAACTCTCTTATCTGTATGGGTCCATGGTAATGTCCCCCCATCATTTCTGATTTTATTGATTTGCATCTTCTCTCTAATTACTTAGCTACAGTGGAACAACAGCTAGGTACTGGCATATACATGGACAGATTGAGCAAAGGAACCACATCAAAAACATAGAAATTGTCCCTCACATCTATAGTCAAGTGATTTTTAACAAAGCTGTCAAGCCCTCAAAGCTGAGCCAAAATACCCTATTCAAAAAACTGTGCTGGGAGAACTGGATATTCATCTCCAAAAGAAAGGAACATGAGCCCTGTCTCACATCATATATAATATTAGCGCAAAATGGAGAGATGGGGGCAACAAGTGGCTGAGTAAGGTGTTTGAACAGACAGATCATCCTACAGGGAACTTAGAAATCTAAACAGAGCTATTTAAAGCATATGTTTGGGGGACTCAGGAGAACAGAAGAGCATCCTGTAACATCCTTGAAAGAATGGAAGGAGGAGAATGCCCATCTGCATTGAAGATTTGTGATTACAGCACTCCACACTGTGGAGACCAGTTCCCATTTTCCACTGGTGACACAATTCACCTCAGGAGCTATTCTTTGGCTGGAGTTGATAGCCCCATTTTCCAAAATAGGGAGAGGAAGAGATGGTTGGGCACCAACTTTAACTACTGCTTAATAAATTTGGCTGGGTAAAGTATAATCCTAATAACAGCTAATGTTTGAAACTGTCCAAGTTAAAAAGAGCCTGGTAGCTGCCATTTTAACTCTGTCCCTGGCATGAGGGGAAGTGGGGCTATTTAAAATCATAGAGATGGTGGAGGCCAGCTTCTTTCCACACAGATCAAATTGCAGCCCTAGTTATCACTGGCTCCAGACCCAAATCTGGCAGGAAAGAAGCTGGGTTGACCTGAACCAGCCTCTCCAAACAACTGCAGGCGCTTTCAGCTGGCACAGCCTGGACAGAAAGATACCTGGGGCTCCATCACCAACCCCAATAGGATAGGAGGGGAGCTGGGTTTCCTAAGCTTCTCTGGGCAACTCTGAGCCCTTTCAGCTCAAACAGACTGCTTTGTTGAGCACTTGGGACTCTACCCCTACACCACATAGGATAGGAGAGGGCTGGAGTTTCCTGAACCTCACAGGGAATCTGAAGATACTTTTGGGCTGCACAATCTCAACTGTTGGGTACCTGTGGCTCACCCCTGATTGGACAAGAGGGAGTGGTATTTCCCCACCTTCTCTAGGTAACTGCAGGTTCTTTCTGCCCACACAAACTGAATAATCAGACACCTGTAACACCACCCCCACCCCCAAGTAGGATAGGAGGGGAGCTGTGTTTCCTCAGACTTTCTGGGCAGCAGCATGCAATTTTGGGCACACAGACTGTACTGTTGGGTGCCTGTGGATCCATCCCAACCCTCCAATAGAATAGGAGGGAACTGTTGTTTCCTCTACCTTTATGGGCATGGAAAGCACTTTTGGCCTGCATTAACTGAACTGTGTGGTACCTATGGATGTACCACCATACCCCAATAGGATAGGTAGGGGCTCTTGGTTCCTCAGCCTCTCCAGGCAATGGCAGGTACTTTTGGCCTAAAGGGACTGAACTGTTAGGTTCTTCTGTATCTATCCACACCCCTCAATAGGATAGGAGGGGACTGGTGTTTCCTCGGCTTCTCCAGACAATAGCAGGTAACTTTGGCTGATATGGACTGAACTGTTGCATGGCTGTAGTTCTATCCCCATACCCTAAAGAACAGAAGGGACAGTACTCTCTCAGCCTATCAAGGTAATTGCCCAAATCTTTTAGATTTTTAGGCATGCTGGAGGGTCCATCCCCACCCCTGGCAGCAAAGGAGAGGTGCCATTGTTACATCAGTCTACCTGGGCAACTGTGGTCATTTTGGAAACATATGGCAGAGATTGCTGATGACACCTGCATTTCTATCACCCCCTCAGCATGGGAGGAAGGGCAGTGAAGATTCACCAGTCTCTCTGGGCAATACAGACAGTGTTGCCCTTCACAGATTGGATTACTATACACAACTACAGCACTGTCCCAACCCTGGCAGAGGAGAAAGTTGGGAGAAGTTTCATCAGTTCCAGGGGTAATGTGGGCAACTTCAGCCTCCACAGTCTATCATCTCCACAGTGTGGAGTGCTGTAATCACAAATCTTCAATGCAGTTGGGCATTCTCCTCCTTCCATTCTTTCAAGGATGTTACAAGATGCTCTATTCATCTCCTGAGTCCCCAAACATATGCTTTAGATAGCTCTGTTTAGATTACTAACTGCCCTGTAGGATGAGCTGACTGTTTGAATATGTTACTCAGCCACTTGTTGCCCCCATCTCTCCATTTTGAGCTAATTTTGTATATGGTGTGAGATGGGGTTCATGTTTCTTTTGGAGATGAATATCCAGGTCTCCCAGCACAATTTGTTGAATAGGCTGTTTTGGTTTCTTACTATACAAGCAATAAGGAAGAAAGGGCAAGGAAGCCCTAACTTAAGAGAAAATCTGCACCAAGGATAAATACACCCAGTTATCCAGATGCCAAAACACCAACAAAAAAATTTCAATACATATCAAGAAATAGGAAGACATGGCCCAGTCAAAGGAAAAAAATAAGCTTCCAGATGGCATATAGGATTTGAGACTACTCATAGATGTTCAAACAAATCTTAATAAATTCAATGAGATGGCTAAAGGGGTTAAAGATATGAAGAAGCTACTGCGTGAGCACAAAGAACAATTTGAAAGAATACATATAAAAATAACAAATCTTATGGGAATGAAAGAAGCATACATATAAAAATAGCAGATCATATGGAATGAAAGGCACAATAAATTAAATAAAACATACACTGGAGCAAGTAGATGTGGCTCAAGCAGTTAAGTGCCTGCCTCCCATATGGGAGGTCCTGGGTTCAGTTCCCAGAGCCTCCCAAAGAAGATGAGCTGATGCAACAAGATGATGCAATGAGCTGACACAATGAGGAGAAACAACAAGCAGGGAGCAGATGTGGCTCAAGCAACTGGGTGCCCATCTCCCACATGGGTATTCCTGGTTTCAGTTCCAGTTGTCTCCTAAAAAAGATGGGCAGACACAATGAGCAGACACAAGTACAAAACAATGAGTAGACAAATGAAGCAGCCACATCAGGGAGAGGGGGAAATAAATGAATAAATCTTTTAAAAAAAATACACTGGAGGCACATAAAAGCAGATTAGAAGAGGCAGAAGAAAGTTCAGTATGCTTGAAGACATGGGCTATGAGAGTGAACACACAAAAGGACAGATGAAGAAAAAAAGGAAAAAACTGAACAGGGTCACAAGTAACAAAATGACAGCATTAGATGTGCAAGCAAAAGTATTATGTCTGTCTCAGAAGGAGAGGATAAGGGAAAGGGGGCAGAAGGAATATAAGAAATAATGGTAAAAATTTACCCACCCTATTGAAAGATATATATATCCATGTCCATGCACAACATATTCCCATTAGAATAAATCTGAATAGACCAACTCTAAGACACAAACAGATCAGAATGTCAAAGACAGCATTCTGAGGGCAGCAAGAGAAAAATGATGCATAAACTACAAGGCATACCCAATAAAAGTAAGTGCTGATTTCTCCTTAATAACCATTTAGGCAAGAAGGCAGTGGTATAATGTATTTAAGATACTGAGAGAAAATGCTTGGACAAGAGTCTAGAAATAAACATTATATCAGTAAAATATAATGTAACTAAAAGTGTTAAAAGGGTGGTGAAAATAGAATATGAATGATAAAACTCATAGGTCAAAATAGGTAACATAAGAACCGCCTTTATAGTAATTACATAGGATGATAATGGATTAAACTCAATCAAAAGACACAGACTGGGGGAATGGATAGAAAATATGGGGCCATCTATATCCTGCCAACAAGAGGCTCACATTAGACCCAAGGATACCAATAGATCAAAAGTGAAAGGCTGGAATTTCCAGGAAAATGCCATGATTGTAAGTAGGCACTGTCCAGCTTTTTCATGAAAAAAGCAGAGAAGGGGCAAAATCTTACATGAGTGAACTCTTTTGGAAACCCACAGAGCAAGAGGCTGCAGAGCATTGATCTGGAGGTAGCTGGACAAAGAGACAAAGAGTGCAAGGGAAAACCATGAGTTGCTCACACATGTGGCTGAAAACAGTGGGTGGCTAAGCCTCACTCTCAAGGCAAATATCCTCTGTGGACCACCTGGCTTTAACCAGTGAGATGAGTGGAAGGGAATATTACCTGGGAGGAAAACAGGACTGGCTAAGGGTGGAGAGTGGTTTCCTTTCTATGGGTTTGGATACATGAGCTCCCTTTGAATCTTGGAGAGGATACCAGGCAGCACAGAGGTGGCCCCATGGTGAGAGGAGAGGAGAATCTGCTCAGGCAGGCTGTCACACCCATCTGCCTTGGGAGAGAGGAACTTGATCATGGAGGGAGCAGAGACAGGCAAATAACAAGACCA